>APFE030962977.1:109023-137528 GCA_000404065.3 Pinus taeda | reverse complement strand
CACTGCAAGAATGAATTCCAGGTATGCTCCTATGAATCGGTCTCATATCCTTGGTTTTCCAAATCCTATGCCAAAGGTTGATTGGTTAGAGGATCTTCCAATATTCAAAGATGAAAAGAAAGACAATGTTGCTCTTCATTTGGTTAGGTTTCATATGCATGTGCGCAATATTAAGGTTCAGTTTCCTGAAGATTGTCTCATGAGAATGTTTATGACCACTTTAGAAGGAAAAGCATGGTCTTGGTATAAAGGTTTGGAAAATGGTTCAATATATTCACTTGCTAGTTTTCATGATGAATTCTATGAGATGTATAAAGAATGTCATCCTTCTTTATTGCTACTCAAAGATTGTTGTAGACATTATTTAAGTCTTATTCAGTACTTGGAGGACTGTTATGATGATGATGAGTTTATGGATGAAGAAATTTTAGAGGCTCTTCATAACAATGCATTTCAACACCAAGAAGAAAGTATAACATCTCATGAAATGCAGCATGAAGATCAGCAGGGGTTTACTTATGAAAACCATGTTTCATCCTTTGATATAAATAAGAGGATGCTACAAACTTGCCAAGATTTTGATCACAAAGAGTATGAAATTGATTGCAAATACCAAGGAAAAGTACCGGAAGATAGCTATTATAACCCTCAGGCAGAAGAAAAGATGGTTCATGTTTGTAATTCCTTGCAGCAACTTGCATCAAAGAATGATCTTTATAATGAAGAAAATTACATTGTTTGTGGGCATCATGTAGAAAGGCAGTTGGACAGCACATCAAATGGATCTTGTGTGGTTGAGAATCAGTTGTCTGAAGAGGTAGAGTGTTATGATGATCATCAAAACAATCATGTCTTCTTTGACCCTATAAGTGAATACATGGCAAAGCTTTGCACACCAGTATTTCATTTTCATTTTCATTATGAAGATCATATACATTTTCAGTTGATTTGGTCATCTCATTATCATGGTTATTTTGAAGTTGAATGTAGTCAAGAGCCTCCAATATCAGAAAGGACAATTAATTGGCTTTATTGGAAATATCATGTTGCCTGACCTAAAGTGGAAATTGCAGCTAGTAGGTAGGTAAGAAAATGCAAATAAGCTCAAGGTTGACTGAGCATTTTTCAGTAGATGTAGTTCTCTCTCTCCTACAGTGATCATCAAGCTTAAGCCCGAGGTGAAGGCCCAAAAAGCTTAAAGGGGATGCTTGTCAAATAAATTTATATTTACAATAATGGATAAGGCACTGGACCTGTGAGTTCTTAGTATACCACAAGGGCACACTATCCCAAGTGGAGCCACTGTTATCACTGAAAATATTTCAAAGGAAAAGGGCAAGGTCTACAGCACATCAAGAACGTGGCACTCCAATATATTTTTGTGTAATCGAAGAAGGACAGTAGGCATAATTGATTTTGAATATCCTTGTGAAGATCAAAAGCAAAAAGGAGGAACTTTCTCTCCTTGTTTTTACCAATCAATTTCTAGAAGCGTTTATGAGCATTTAAAACCTCATCTCTGAAAAGTGAAAGAGGTTTTCATCCTTAAGATACTGAAGTAAAAAAACCTCTTCCACTTTCTTCAGATCCATTATTATTGGAGAGAAATGAATGATCAAACTTGCGCTACGAAACTATTGTAAGTACAGTTTTTCACAAGCCTATTTCTCTGTTTGACACCTGTTTTTCAAAGACAATTTTGGGCGGTCGGAAAGGTGTTTCAAAAACCCAAGAGAGGTTTGTTTTAAGCATGGATTGGTGCACAAAAGCCTCCTTCAGTTTTTCTAAATACAATTTTTATGAGAAGTTATGAGCTCTGTCCCAAGACCTATTTTTCAGCGAGAACAGAGCAAGGGACAGTTTCCTAGTTTCTAAGAACAACAAATGGATGAGTCATCAAGGGCTAGTTGGAAGGTTATAAGCACCATCAAGTTCAAATTCATGGAGTTTTAGGTGTAAAAGAATGTTTTAAATGTTTAGATAAGGTTGTTGTAATCATAATAAGGAGTTACACTCCTAGTTGTATTAGGTCTCTAGGACTCCTAGTTAGCTGTCCTTTGTATTAAATAGTTAGTTTTAAGTGTCAATAGGTGTCAAATTAGGAGGAATTCAAATTCCCCTCATGCTAGAGGAAGGAATCTACATGAACTCTATATATGGGAGAAGAACTAATGTATTAGGGGTTGGAAATTTTATGAAAAAGGCTGATATTTGGCTTATGTAAGACTCTGTTTTGATAATATATGTTTGGCTTTACTTCTCAAGATTCATGAGGGATTTTATGTTCAAAATGTGTGATGTTGTCCTTTTCCTAATTCTTGCAGTGGTATGAATGTGTAATCACTTAGAATTCACTTGAGGTGCTCTAACTTCCTGTATGCATTCATAGACTGTGTGGTCCTATCTGAGTTGTTATGTTCTGAATATTTTAAATGCTGAATGCCCTGACTTCTATGTAAGGTTGAATTCATTGTTATATTGAGATGTTGTTGACTCCATAAGCCCAATGGATAGTTGTTAAATGTGTTTCCACCATTCATATTTTTAAAGTTGTTTCACAAGAGTTAGCCATCTTAACTATAATCAACATCATTAACCGTTTTGAGAGAGCCCTCTCAGGTTGAGGAGGCTAAGCCTCAGCCTAAAGCATGTTTGAAATAGTTACTTAAGGTCTTCCTGGTCAGCAGCCTTCCAGGGTCTGATTTTGAGATAACAGATTCCATTGTTTTATAGTAGATATATCATGTATGCTTTGATCATTTCTTGTTTCTGTTTCTCTTGATACAGGTACCTTTTGAGCGGATTTAGTTCAAGTGGGAGTGACAAGAGCGATTCAAAAGAGATCAAGGAAGTAAAAGGCCACAAGTAAGTTCCTCTATCTCATCTATCTTCCATAAGAAAAGGTTAAACTACTTTCTTTTTGTTGTTCTAGGTGTAGCCACCCAGCTAGGGAAAATGTGTTTATCCATAGATGCAAATTCCACATAACAAATTGGCCACTCCACTGGGGAATTACTGTCATTCTTGGTGACTTACCCTCATCATATTACACCCTAGTAGACTTTTCTTGACTTTATTGATCTTATTTCAGTATTTTGAAGTGTTTTTGGTCAAAAAATGTGCTTGAATATCTCTTCATTTGACTCTCTAGCACCAGCGGAGTTTTGGTCTTGACACAGTGTGCTGCAGAGCAGCCCCTAGCTTAGAGGCAGTGCACTGCAGCACACTGTCTCCCAGTCTGGCCTGTGCTGATATCTCTTAGGCTGAAAAACCTACCCTTGGTTTGATTTTTCCAAAGATGCTTCTGTTGTTGTTTACTGAAAGATCAATGTTTCTTATGGTTCTGAAATCAAGTTGTATTTCTCCTCCTAGCCCTACTTTGGCCTTGATTGTTTATTGTTTCTTAAATGATTTCTTTATAATTATCAATTCATTTCAAAGTTAGCTTATAGTCGATTAATCTTTTCTGAAAAGGAAGTGTCGTAAAGTCTTCATTTCTTTGAAAAAGGAACTATCATAAAGTCTTCATTTCTTGTGAAAAGTATTGATTGATTGTTTATGCATTTAGTTTCCTTTTTTTCATCTAAAAATTAATGGAAATGAAAATAAAAACTTGAATTATGCATTTAGAGTGTGTGCGCTTGTAGGAATAGTATAGGGACAATTGCATTAGGTGTGCTCTTTGCTCTTTTTCAAAGATCTGATTGCTCTATCCCTTACTAGCAATGGTTTTCATTGTTAATTGAATGAAAGAATGTTTCTCATGTTAGTTATATTCTAGGAATTGCAAACATACATCACATGGTGAACCTTGAAATAAATTCTTAAGAAGATAAACTTAAAATTTATCTCAATTAACCTAATGGAGCATTGTAACTTAATGCATAACATTTAGAGGTCTAGGCTGGAGACGTGTTCCGACATCGTTAAACATAGCAGCTATCGCTAATGGTCTACGATAAATTCTAAGTGTGATACCTCATTCCACGTACGTAAGTATATCGTAGCTCGTCCACATGCTTTTGAGTATATAGGGCGGTGTTATAGTACAAAAAGTATAAAGAAATGCTCTCACTGTGCGGTTTCGCATTAGACATTGCTAACATGGATTGGGCCTCCACGTAATTTCGGGTATATTTGGGAGGACTACATTAGGTTTCTATCCATCCATAGGTAACCAAGTCGGTCGCCTTTTATATTGTGATACACTGAAAACAACATTCGAGGAGATTGCATGCACGTATGTTAAGTCCTTGGTTTACTGAGGCAGTATATTGCAGTTCATAGTTACTTGGTAATCCTTTTGCCTAGATTATCCCTCCTTTGTTTGTTATGTTATTTAGATTAAAATAAAATTAATTGACGTGGATAACATCCTCCATATCACTCCTTAGTTGATCTTAGGTTGAGACATATGGCAACAACTCTGGATTCCACCGATCAAGGAATTCCTTTTGTTGGGAATCCTAGTCCTTTTCCTCTTTTCAGAAATATTAGTGCTCCTTATATGGCTACATTATCCCTTCCGGGATTTACCATTGGCTTTCAAGTATATTTTTGTTCAACCTCCTTGGTTCAAAATGCCGTGATTTATCCATAATTGAGTACTCCTCCACTTGGAAAAAATCAACCTCCAATTGATCCTAAAGTTGACCCATTACCTTCTTCGTCGGTTATTTCTTCCTCCCCTTCTTCCTCTTCGCTTGGTGAAAGTATTGACACTAGTAACCAGGTGGATAAGAAGAAGAAGAAAGGGAAGAAGAAGAAGAAGAAAAAAATTCAACAGGGGGCAACCAAGCAACCATTGCTTCAAATGCAACTTCTGATGAGAAACCATCTAAAAAGCCTCACAAACTTTGATATCCTTGCGAACTTTGTACGAGAGACCATCTTCTTTGAAATTGTTCTGGTATTCCTCAGATCTTAGAAGAATGGTCTTCTCGTTCACATCATTATGCATCATCAACTTCTAGAGATCATGTTGGTGACAAACCATCAACTAATGGTATCAAGTTCATGGAAAGAAGGGTAAAGTTAAGTTTCCATGTAGGTTATGCGAAGGGAATCACCCCATTCACCTTTGTCCCTATCTAGATGAAGCCCAAAAAGTGTTGGATAATCGTCCTGCTTCCCTGCAGTGACTTTCATCTAGTTACAAGAGACTCTCCCTTAATCTTTCACTAGTTTATGAATTGACTAACCTAAATCAACCGTCGGTCAAACCCACTCTCATTGAATGTGAATCCCATGAGTCTATGCCTGACCAATCATAGTTCGAGGAAACAGTTGACCCGATTTCACCTTCAGTTAATCGTACCTTTCCCATAGAGAGTGAGTATGATACCACTCAAGTTCTTTTCAGTGCTTCAGATTCCAATGAGCTTGGAGGCAACCATCCTATTCCATCAAGACAGGAGGAAAATCATCCCGTTCTCGTAACTCAAGCAAGTAATTCTCCCGTTCTTACAATACCCCCTCCAAGTAGTCTGGTCACTTCCTTTGATTGGAATCAACTAGAAGGATGTCATCTTCCTTCTTATGTACCTTTCCAGATCATAGTACAAGTTTATAATATGATTTTATCTAGACTATTATAGATGAAGGTGCATCTGTGAGGATCCTTTCCTCCACTGCTTGGTAGGCGCTCGGTTTGCCACCACTTGAACTGTTACCCAGAATCTCTTGGCTTTTAACAGAGGAACCAATCAACCATTAGGGATCCTTCCTCAGTTGCCTATTACTTTGGGAGCAAAAATTGTTTATCTCAATGTGATGGTAGTCCTAGGATCTTTAGATTAAAATTTAATTCTTGGGCACGACTATGTTTATGACATGGCAGCTATTGTTTCAATACTCTTTCGAGTGATTTGTTTCCCGCATGAAGGTATAATTTTCACCATTGACCAACTTTCATTTCCCAGCCCAAATATGGCTTCTAGTCAACCATATTCCGTAAATGGTCCTTTTTTCCCAATGGTATCTTCCTTGCCACGGTTAATTACGTGGCAACCCGCTCCATGCCTACATCAACTGACGATCAATTCCGTGATGTTGTGCATTATGTATTGGGGACATTGGAACCAGATCTCTATAATGAATTTCTCTATAATGAATTCCTTGCTACGTATCCCTTCGAGAGCATTGTTCTCCCATCGGATGAGAACCTCTTTGAAGTCATGACCTATTATGAGTCATGATCAACAATTATGAGCATAGTTCCTTGTCTTGTGTCAAGCTCATTAAAAAATGAAACAAGTCCCATGAGCATAGTTCCTTGTGTTATGTCAAGCTCGTTAAAAAATGAAACAAGGAATATGAGGATGGTTCTTTTACTATGTCAACCTCATTAATAAAATGAAACAGGTCCCAAAGCATAGTTCCTTGTCTTGTGTCAATCTCATTAAAAAATGAAACAAGGTCCCCTAAAGCAAAATTCCAATTCGAGTCTTTAATTAGATCTCGTAAAATCCCAATTGAGTCTTTCACTTGATCTCATAAATGAACCTACATTCCATCCACTTGATAGCCATGAGTAGTCTACTTAGGTGAATGCAATGAAGCTTGGGGGGCATGCACCTAGAATCGAGTCATCATGTTGGGGGCATGTAAACCAATCTCAAGCATAGTTTTTCGGTTCAAGCTTGTGTAAACATGAAACTGAATCCAATCATAGTTCCCTATTGTTCAAGCTTGTGTAGAAATGAACCCATCTCCATTTTAACCCTCGTGATTTCGATTCTATCATCCTCTTTCGTCAGATGAACCTTGGTTTTTCTCCTTTCATCGTCACTATCTGCTTGGCCAATCATACACTTTCACTTTGTTGTTTTACCCTTTTTGAGGAACAATTGCAATGAGTGGTCTTATTATCCAGCCTCTTCACATAAATCAACATGTTTTGAGAAGTTCCAACATCACTGAAACGAGTTGCTATCCTAGACACCACTCATTCCTCTAAGTGGAGTCTTGTTTAATCTCTTCTCAGACTCTTGAAACATGAAAAGATCGCCGAGTATTTTACTTTTTGACTCGTTAAAAGAAAGTAAAAACAGGGGATCTACTTTCAAGCTCTTTTCCAACTCTTTAAACACGAAAATATTGTCAACCGCTTGTCCTTTTCAGCTCGTAAACGGATTGGAAATGACATCTACTCAGTATAAGTTGAACCATTTACCGGACTGAGATAGATTACTTACGAAAAAGGAATACGTTGATCAAACATGGTCAATAGGTTCTCTCTTGTATTATTTTACACGTTTTCAGACTTGAGAGACAAACTTACGAAAAAGAACTTGTGGAGTTTTCTTTTTGTCCCTTTTCAAACTCTCTAAACATGAAAAGGATCGAGTTCTCATTGTCGTTAAACTCGTTAAAACATCAACTAGAGACAAAATTGTCCATCATGACAAGACTGATTTTCACCTTCGCTAGGCTCGTTAAAACATCACATAGTGATGGATTCACCCGAAGGGTGGAATTATACTACAAGCATATGTTATCCTCCTCAAGCTTGTTAAAAAGTAAAGAGGTACTAGTCAGAAATGACTGGGGAAAACGGGAAAAGGGATAAATCACTTTATGGTAGCAAGTCGCTCTTAAACATGACACTTTCACATCATCTCCGCGACTATTTGGGTTGGGTTATCTGCCTGATGGTTATCATACCTATGGTCTATCACACCATCCATCACTTTGGTTTTGGTTCAATGCTGCCAATTCATTCAATGTCGCCGACATGTTCAAGAGAAGTCACTCAATAAAAATCCATCCTTCGCAATACTTATAAACCTTCATTTTCATGACTGCCATTCCTAAACCTTGTGTCGTCAATCACATTCCATCTCCAAAATCATTACACTCGTTTCGTGTCATTGATGTGGGATACATCAAGGCCCTCTTGCGACGAGTTGCTTCTTGTCGAGATCAACACATTATCCAAGAAGTTGACTTAGAAACACCATTTCAGTACCTTGGGGCTTGCATACCTCAATGGCAAGTTTCTCGGTTCCAGCGATAGGTTGACACTGCTGGCCTTTGATCGAAAGACTTTGTATGGTGTTCGACATCAAAACATCTATTCACACCATGCAGAATGTACTGCAATACCTTGAGAATCATTATCATTATCGATGATCTCTCTCACGTCTATTAACGACTTACGTCATTAGCTGGTAATCAAACGGTGTTTTCCCATGTTTGACTTCAGATCACATATTCACATGGTTAGACTCATACTTGAAAGAACAATTGAACGAGATAGAAGACCCCAAATCTAGTTTCATCCATCCGGGCTATGATTTCAGGAAAGTACTAAATCATCTGTACAATGGCTTTACATTGATGATCATCCCATCATGGGTCTATATATGTAGACGACTATCTATGTACATGTAATGAAAAGTTTATATGCTAAGTATGGGTATGCCTTCCCTCAGAAATTCATGAAAAATCCAAAATATCATGATGTTATGTATTGTAATCGATATAGGTCACCGTCTGCTTCAGTTCCTCTTCGTCACATCATAAAGCATATCACTCGACATTATCATTTTTGACATCATGCTTTAGGGGGAAACTATTACATGTCTATTTGGGCACATCACTCCCGACATTCAGATCAGTACTTTTAGGGCTCATCAAATCCTAATTCAGTTGTTACATACCCTAGAGAAGTCAACTCATTGAATGCCTCCTTCTATGAAAGTTTCATGGCCTAAAACCCTCCTGAAATGACTCCTTGGGACACCAGCGCAACCCAAGCCTTGAGACAGTACAATGCAGAGATGGCAGGCCCACTGTGGTCTGCACTGCAGTGCACATAGGCCCTCTTTAGCCTACACTGGGCGAGATTGAGTGAAATTTGCATAGGGTTATGGGAATATTCCTTCATTATAGAGATTCTAGAAGGTTCCCATCTCCTATCCCCTCCTATGAGCTATAAATTGGATAGGCTAAGGATCCATTAACCTCTTATCATCTCATCCCTTTCTCCATGGAAACTAATTCCAAGTTTGGAAGGCCATTCAATACCCTCATTTATGACAAAAACACCTCCATTTCCTATAAATTGAGCACTCATCATAATGATCAGGGGGCTAGAATCTAAAGTTTGTAAGGAAATTATGTTGGTTTGAGAATTGAGTTCATGTTAAGCAATATTATGTTGCTAGATTGGTGTGCTTTTGATGTGGCGAGGGTTGGACTAAAGTTGGCACAGGATCGAATTGTATTGGGTGATACTCTTCCTTCTACATTAATATAGAGATTATTCCTTTTCTCATATGATTGTTCATATCTGTGATGATTATGTGTTTCAATGTCTTCGATTCCATTGTTTTATAGTAGATAGATCATGTATGCTTTTATCATTTCTTGTTTCTGTTTCTCTTGATATAGGTACCTTTTAAGCGGATTAAGTTCAAGTGGGAGCGATGGGAGTGATTCAAAAGAGATCAAGGAAGTGAAAGGCTACAAGTAAGTTCCTCTATCTTATCTATCTTCCATAAGGAAAGGTTAAACTACTTTCTTTCTGTTATTCTAGGTGTATCCACCCACCTAGGGAAAATGTGTTTATCAGTGGATGCAAATTCCACATAACACATCCATCCCCTTCTTACGTGTCATTAAATCATCTGTATGCAAGCTAAACAAGTGCTCATGTGGACTTATGGTGTTGAAGTCTTGTCTATGTATTTCTGAAGAGGGTTGCACCACAACTTAATAGTAGGTTTTTGTTGCTTCCCCATTAGCAACACTATTGGTCCTTAACATTAGCAATATTGGAATTTGTCGTAGCACACCTAACTCCCAAGTATTCAAGCTCATCGTCTTATTGTAATATTTTGTTCATAATAATCCTAGTTCTCTCCTTTATTTCTAAATGGAATTTTGTAAGATCATTAATCTCTTCTTGGTGACTATCATTTGAAAGCCTTGTAGAAGAGACTGGTGAAGTAGTACTCCAACCAATGATAATATACTTCACCCTACTATCATCTTCATGTAAGATGGCATATGTATATGAAAAGGGATGTCGACCCACACAAATATCCTCAACCCTTTCTTCTTCTTTCACCAACTCCTCATGAAACAAGTGAGGTTTCAGTGTCCCTGCACATTGTATGACAACATTGTTTACAAAGTTGTAAGCAACTGTTGAAGTGACTTTTTTTTTTTCTAAACAACCAACAACAAAAATATAATAGGCTAGAAAATAACATCATTTTCATCAATAGTTACAACCATAATGGTTCTCATGTAATCATAAATAGGTTTGTTATGATCCTCACTGAGAGCATTAAGGAAATAATAAAACATCTATAGAATAAGATCATCACAATCTAAATCAAGCATGATAACACATTATCTCACCATTTCCATCAATTATAAGACCTTAACCCTCTTATTAAAGGAAGGGCTTCTATTGTCAACTAACTAGTGAAGACTTCCAATGGTTAATTGGAGTAACTCCATCATTATATCCTCTTTATACGAAATGTTAGGAGATGTAACCCTTATAAGTTCACTTAAATAGTGTGAAAACAACAAGTCTTACCTCCTTATCGTCATGCCTTAGTAACATGTGCTAACCCCAGGTCAATCGATGCTTTCCCGAATGCAGAAATGGTAGCAACTGATTGATCAAGAATTGGGATGGTGTTGCAACAGATGCTATTGTTGGTGCTAACTTCAAAGTTTGTTTCGATCTAGTGGTGTGGGTATGAGTTGTCATGAAATTTAGGATGGAGTTTATTTTTGTTAGTGTTACAACTACAACTGGTGTTGGTGATTCAATATCTGGTGTTGCTGATGGTTATCCTACACATTTCCATGACCTAGTTTCAGCACTTGGGTCTAATTTATTTTACTAGTACAAAGTAGGTCGTCATTGATAGAGGGAGGATGATGGAATTTATTTTTCGGAGGGAAATGGAGTTTAGTCTCGGATGGGACTACAGGAGATGATAGTGTTAGTACTGACTTCAAAGTTTGTTTTAGTCTAGTGGTATAGGTATCTGCGACTACAAATTTGACATTGGTTGTGTTGGACATGTCTTGGTTGGTCGCAACACAATTTTGGACACTTGTTGCACTATCTTGGTGTGGATGATTTGGTGAAGACTTGGCCATTCTTTAGATAATCATTCCATCACATTTGACCCCCATTGATTGACTCTTTCGATGTTGGTAGTTTTACACTATCTATTCATGGGCATTAGAGGAATTCTTATTTTGGTTAAATTGTGATCTCTATTGGTTATTGATCAATTTTTTTTGCTTTAATATCCCCTATGGGGCGGATTCAAATATCTCACAACTCTCCCTCAGAACATATCTTGATCCTATGATACATATTCTATTGCACCTATCGGCGTCAAGTGTTTGAATGGTTATCTCTTCATAAGCTGGTGATATTTAAAATCTGGGACTTTCTATATTGGCCATTTTTATGGTTCCCACTGACCTCTATACTGTATTGGCAGTCTATGGTCCCTTTTTTACTTCAAAATTGGATGCATTAGAGTCTTTCCTTTTTTATTTTATTTCCCTCCATTAGTTGGTTGGAACATTGATGTTTTAGCATCTAGTGGTTGGACTTGATTTTCCACATTATGGGAATTTATTGATTTCCATTCCTATTTGGTGATGATAATGTCACCCCTCTAATCGGGTATCTCTCAAAGATCTATTTTCATCCTTTCCTACTTCAGAAATTTGACATCCAAGTGGTGACAACTTGACGTATATATATTTTAAACATTTTCTAACATATCGGTCTTGCACATTAGTGAGAATTTGTGATGTGCAGACAACAAGTTGTACACTCCATACATCTACATCTATTGACTAACATTATGGAAATAGTTGGTCCACATATTGATTTTATCCCTCTCCCTACATCTGGTAAGGTAGAGGCATTTTCTAATGCAACCATCGAGGCTAACACGCATGTACACTTACATGCGATTGGTGTCATTCGAACATGCATTATCTTTGAACTTACTGAAGACTTTGGGGTTCACACTGTTTCTTCCCTCTCCCATAATCATTTATTAGATCGATACTTTCATTTAGGGGACTTTTTGAGACACTGAAAGAAGAAACTTGTCAAGGTTGTTGGAGAGGTGTAGCAGTTGATGTTCGGATAAAAAAAATTTGGGACTGTGTGGCTCGCTTACAACAACGGGTGCTTGCGGGAAAATGGATACACTCTCAGTTGGATGGTGACCAAAAATGTGATTAGGTGGCACAACATTGGGTCTCCATTCTTACATACCATCTACACATTAGTATACTTCATAACCAATGGTTTAGTATACGTTTACTACATGTTGATGATGCAAAAAAGATCTTGGAGCACACTTGGGTCAAGGGCCGCAATTATCTTCTATTGAAACATTAGCTTCTTGGTTTTGATCCATTTATAGGGGTCCCCTATAAGAAACTCATTTGGGTCAAAGTCCTGACACTTCCACTTGTTTTCTACTCTCAAATGTCACTTATCGACAACACAAACACCATTGGGAAATTTTCTTTTCTGGATGATAAAATCATGGTTGCAATGGATAAGCGAATTGCATGGGTGCTTGTGGATATTGATTTCTCACATGGACTCCCTACAGAATTGGACCTCATATAGGGTGTGTTTCTTCTCGAAAATGCATTTATTATTGGGGAATACCCTTTCATTGTCTAGGGTGTCATGCTACAGGACATATTGTTGCTAAGTGCCCTCTCCAATTTGGGTCTTCTTGACAACATTCTTAGAGGATTTTTACATGTACTGACCAGAAGTATTTTGTGGAAACATGTTAGAACACTCCAAACCTAAATGAGACTAGTCACCAATACATATTAGGTACTTATACTAAAATTCCTTCTGATTTTCCTAATTTTCATATTGTTGACTATGATGTTTTGATGCATACCCCTGGTGATATTTCTTCCTCACATTCTTGCCCCCTTACCGTGCCTCATCTGTCTGGCTCTACATCCAAAGATACATTGACGCTCCATGGGGATATTTCGTGGGATACTGTGAATGGGTATTTTCCATACTCTAACTATTTTACATGACCATCTTTCTGTGAGGATGTGAGGATATCGACTATTTTCAAATATCTCCCCATTCTTCACTCTAGATCACTAGACCCTCATGTTAGTCATGTGGATTCATCTTCTTCTTTTGATGCAGTTGGGGTGGATATTTTTATCCTGTTGACCTCCCTGGCTATACAATTTGGGAAATTTTCTAGTAAGACTTCACCTACCAATTTGATTGGAAGTGATATTGACTTGTTAAGCCTTCATCCTAAAGCCGACATTGTGATGCTCCATATGCATTCCTCTTCTTCTCCTTTGTTTTCAGTTCACATTGGTCCCCATCATTTCCATAATGTGACCATTCAGTTGAATCAACATCCCTTGATTCCTAAGACCCCTACTGTTGTGAGTACATTCACTAATGTATTGACTCTCCCATTACTAGTTTTTGAACCTCCTTCATTTGATATTGGGACCTCTCCTATTTGGGCTCTTAGAGAGTTTATTCTTGCTAATTTTTGTATCCCATGAAGATCATATTTGTTAATATCATGGGTTTTGGGAGCACCCATAAGACCCTCTCTCTTAGACACTTCATTGGCATCTATCAACATATAATGATACTCTTTCACGAGACTACGTTAGCTAGTCAAAAAGTATGGACCATTCTTCTAGAGATTTTCCTTGGCTGGATGGTCTTGGCAGTGGATGTTGTTGGACTAGGGGGGGTCTTGCTATCATGTGGAACCCTCAGGATGTTGAATTTCTGGCATACAAAACATTTGCAAGTATCTTATTATCTGGATATTTTAGGGGTTTAAGTTCCTGGATACATACCCATAATACTTATGCTTCATATTCCAATCAACTTAATTTTTGGGATCCGCTGGAGTGATGTGGCATATTGAAAATGGGCTATTTGATTTTGGCTGGTGACCTTAACCTTACAATGGATTCAAATGAGACTTGGGGGGCTAGATGCAAACAAGATCAGTAGGCTAGATACTTCAAAGATCATTTTTGGAGGACTCATATAGTTGACATCTTGCCGAATCCTATGAGGCCTACCAAGAAGAATGGTCGGTTGGGTTCTGTAGGTATTGCAAAAATACTTGACCTATTTTTAATTCATGAGAACTTGGTGGAGGGGTTGGGCTTATTCAAATCTTGGGTCATTCCCATCAACCTATCGGATCATGAACCTATCATTCTCCATTAGAGGGGAGACGGGGACTAGAATGACCTTCCTTTTAAGTTTAACTATCATTGGCTCACTAATTCAGATTTTGAGGCATTGGTCCAATCATATTGGACATCAAACAGTGAAAAATGGGTTCTTCACAGTTGGTTGCTATTGGGGATAAGCTTTGAACTATCAAGCAGATAATTTATCGTTGGATTAGGGCTCAGAAGAGAAATAACATTCAAGAGCTTGAAGAGATTGACCATAAACACAAGATCCTAGTTGATCCTTCTCATATGGATTATTTCACTACTACACAGAATTTTTAGGCATCTTCTCTTGAGTGTCGGAAAGGGGATATTCTGTGGTTTCAAAAATAAGAATGACAACTTAAAATTTGGTCCATTTGTATTAAGGGGGGTGATAAGAATACTAAATTATTCCACAACTATGCTTCCTGATGGATACACAGAAACGCTATTTGGGAATTACGAGATTCATATGGAAATATCATTATCACTTAGAAGGATATACAAGCTAAGGTTTCTAGACATTTTCAGGCCCAATATCAGGCTAGGGTTGGAGTGGATTTCACTTTGAATCTAAAGGTAATTAACACATTTCTTTACGTGTTTAATGTTGTGGATAATGAAGCCTTCTACCGAGAGATCACTCTCAATGAATTGGTGGTGGCTATGAGGTCCTTTTCCAGGGAAAACAAACCTGGACTTGATGGATGGTTTATTGAACTTTTTCTTCATTTCTTACACATTATGGGTCCTAGGTTACTACTGGCTGCTGAAGAATCTAAAACTACAGGTATTATCCTGGGTGTAATTAAGTCTACTTTTATTAATTTGATCTCAAAGGTCTCATATGCATCCATATTGAAGGATTATCACCCATATCATTATGAAATATTATTTACAATATGATCTCTAAGATTATATACAATCATATCAATATTATTCTATCCAAATTTATTGGACCAAAGAAATTTGGATTTCTTCACAGCCGTTAGATACAAGATGTTGTGGCTATTGCATAGGAGACCATCAACTCTATCAAACTTAAGAAAATCAAGGCCATTCTTCTTAAAATGGATCTTCGCAAGGCCTTCGACTGTGTGGACTAGATTTTTCTGTGAATATCTCTACATAAGTTTGGTCTTTTCGTTCACATTGTATCTTGGATTATGGCATGTGTGTCATCTGCCAACTTTGTGGTCTTGATTAATGGTCTTCCCACCCACTTCTTCAATGCTTCTTGAGGTCTTACACAAGGTTGTGCTTTATCACCTCTACTTTTCCTCCTTGCCATTGAGGGCTTGAGCTAATTAATATTGAATGCTTGCTCAAGTGGGGTTTTTCAAGTGTGAGGATATCCAAGCATATTGAGGTCACACACCTCATTTTCGTGGATGATGTAATAGTATTTGGTGACATGGATGTGGTGGAGTGGCACAACATGAAGTGGATCGTTTATCTATTTGGCGATGTAACTGGAATTATCATGAACAATATTAAGTCTAATATTATCTCATCCTCCCCATAAGATGCCATAGTCATGGATATTGAAAATATATTTGTTTTAGACTATGTATCCTTAGAGTTTTGCTTCAAATACCTAGATTTTACTCTAAAACCTAATAGATATGGGATCAAGGACCGGTTCTAGTTGATTGCAAAGTTCCAACAACATTTATCTACTTAGTCTCATCAATGGATTCCTATTGAGGGGTGATTGATTATGGTTTAGGTTATCTTACAAAGTATATGTGTCTATGGGCTGCACCTTTATTCTCTACCAAAAAATATCACCATTCGGATCAAATCCATTATCTCTAGATTTATATGGGTTGGAACTTCTGAGAAGCACAAGTTCCATTTGGATTGTCTCAAGGTTATATCACAAAGGGCCGATGAAAGAACTTGGGGTATCAAGGATATTGAGAGAATGATTCAGACACTCCTATTAAAAATATTTTGGTGTGCACTTAATGGTGATAGTATTTGGCAATGCATCATAAAGTCCAAATACGCCAACAATGGGTCCTTGATATATTGGATCAATATGGATGCACACATTCCTTGTACCACTTCATATATATGGAAAAGCTACATGTAGGGCAGACCTTGGCATTTGAGCAACATCAGATGGAAAGTAGGAAATGGGGTGAATGTTGAGATTGGACTTGATCCCATCTGTGAATATCAAGGACATCATAATCTTATGTTGGAATTACTCAAACTAATACATGACATGGGCATATATTACATCAGTTAGATTGTCATCCACAATGATAATTTTTATAAATCTTGGATGAGGGCATTTGACCTTAGTTTATATGGTGATATGGGCATATGTTGGGAGTGGTATATTCACGATATCACATTGGAAGGCATTTCACTTTTCAACCAAGCAAACATTTTCACATGGGATGGTCACTTGTTATAAAGCCAACAATGAAGTATGCAGGTATTTACCCTCCTCTCATATTCATCTGATCACAAATCATTGACTATTAAATATCTGGCCATGGAATATTCTTACCAGACTCAAGTTCTTTGGTTGGCTAGCCTAGCATGATAATCTGTTGACTTGGGAAAACCTCTGCCATAGGGGATTCAGTGGGCCTGGCTAATGCATTCTATGTTTAAATGCTTTAGAGGACTTAACACATCTTTTTCTACAATATATTTTTGTTAAATCCATTTGGTTTGGCGTGATGAACATCATTAACTTACAAGTTGACTAGATTTCATCTTCCGTTGTTGAATGTTTACATGAATGGTTTCACTATTAGAGGGCATATGGGCCACTTCCTTTATAGATCTTGTGGGGTATTTGAATTCTCATAACAAATTAACATTTGAATTTTCATCTCCATTTATTCGTGATACATGTATACGTATAACATTTTTTTATAGGGAAGTTGATTATCATGTTGGTTTCTCATTTGTGCGATAGATCAAACCATTAACTTATCATATATTCCCCCGTGGACATTTCAATGGGGCTCGAAAGAATGATTTGTATAGTTGCAGGGCATTCATCACATTACATCCAGATTCACATTACCATTTCAAATGGTTCGATGGATTCGGATCTAACACCAAAGCTAAGGTATTGGCGCTTTGGGGTGTTTTGTATTGTGCACACTAGCTAGAAATTGTGAGTTTGGATGTTGTGGGGTATTCACAAGAGGTAATTGACAGGGCATCTAAACACATGACCATCTCCCCTCATAAATTAATCAATTATATGTAGCTTATTCAGGTTCTTAGTACACATTTTCAAAGGATCACTTATACTCATGTACATTGGGAGCTAAATAGTATTGCAGACAGGTGGTGAAAGGAAGGCATCACACTCCCTTTTGAAGCGATACACTACTCTCACTTTTCTCGCGACATATGTTAGATGATTGGAACTGTATTGTTTATTTAATAGTCGTTGTTTCATTGTTTCTATTCCTAATGTTTCATTATACTTGGCCATTTTTATTTTTTGTTTTTGGTGCAATACAACTTACTACAAATGGTTTCTTCAATTTCGTATCACACTGGGATACACACAATAGGATATTAGTTGGCATGGCTCAGGATCTAGATATCACCACTTTCATGGCCCCTTTTTGGACTTCCATATTTTTTTGTCTCTTACTGCATGTTTTATTGTAGAACAAAAGGGATATAAATGATCTTTGCATGCACAATTATTTGGTTTTTTCCTATGGACATGATGATGACTCACTTAGGTTTATATTGTAAATATAATCGTTGATATATATTATAATATGTGTGGCCTTTATATGAGTCATTGAATTTTTATGATATCGATGATGTTTATGAAAGACTCATGAATTTTGTAAACAGTTCTTATTAATACAACATTGTTGGTTTTTTTTGTTGAAAAAAAACATGTGCTCACCCAAGTAGGTCTTTGCTAGAACCATAATTGCTTGCATTAGTTGGGAACATATCTGACCCACCTTATGTACAAAATTTTCCACCTCCTCCAACGTGCTAAGAAGGGAGTAGATAAATCGCCAATCTTGCCTTCTGCATTAAAATTCTCCTCCTCTTGCTCTAACATCTTTTCCAAGGAACTCATCAACATATTATTGAACTAATATCAATGGCAACCTAGAATCTTTCTTCCACTAAAAAACCCCTCGGGTTGTTAGCATGCACAATTTTGATAACACTATAATGTCCCTTTTACAAATTAAGGCTAATTCCACCAATAATTTCACTACCAAAACTTCTCGATTACGTGTAAACAATCTTACAAACATTTTACAAACAACACAATTAACGAAAATCCTTGCTCAATTAATTTTAGAAAATAAATATATATAATTTGTTACATAAATATCAAACCACCAAGTCATTTTATTAGATGAAACCAAGAGAGTACATACAAGTATTTATTTAATGAGCTTGGGATCAACTCAACATTCATTACTCCATTTAGTTGTTATATGACCAACAAGTTAATTGTTGTAGAACAAGAATCTCAACCACCAACAACTTAAGCCTCTACACAATAGTAAACTTGGCCATCTATTTTAACTACTATGACACTTCTACAACTAAGAGATATGTTTGGCCTCACATAGATAGTTTTCTTCAAAGATATGTTATGATAGTTTTCCCCCCTTTATAGCTCTACGAACACCTAAAAATAAGTTTCTCCAATAAGCGCTTGTGAGTGGATTTGTGTGATCCCTCTTTTTCCTTAGATATGAAGAACAATTGGGAGATATGAAATGTTCCCTCCTTGTCGACTAACTAGGGTGTATCATTGCAACACTGAAACCAAGATGGCTTGATCAGCTAGGGTGGATCTTGCATCACCAAAATTATTATCCTTATAAGGGTTCACACCCTTACATTCAAGCTCAAAGACCTCACAATCAATATCAAATACAATCACCAATGCATACCCAAAAGTGTGTTGACTTGTGTAGCTTGGGAGTTATTCTCATAACCCTAGGGTACTAGGTTTGGGAGAATTTTGACCCACATGGGCTTTGTGGGAAAGTGTACCCAAACAATGGGATTTTGAACCTAAGCAAGGGGTTAATTTATAAGGTTAATAGGACAAAAAAACTAGATCTAGGGTGTTCCTAAGTGACTAAAGAAAAAAGTATTTAAGAGAGGCCTAGGCCTGAGGTTCACATTCACAAGATGACTAATCATTCTTTAGGATAGATCAGAGAAGGAATACTATCATCGTGTGAGGGAGGCATCCATAAGGTTAACAATATATTTAGAAGGCATCTAGCCAAGGTGGATTGATTAGCCTTAAGGAGTTGAGAAATAAGTGATCTGAATATTTTGATCTGGTCCAAGTTTTTATAGCTTAAGGAGGTAATGTGGTTATGTTGGGCAGCCGAGAATCTAAGTGGAAGACATCTAAAATAGGCTGAGTCTTTTGTTCTATGGAGCATAAATGGTCATAGGTTTGTGGGAGAAGGGTTGAGCCCCTATTAAACAAGAATAGGTGGTTGTAAGCCCTGTATGTATGTAAATGATAGGAATGAGTTGCCTCAGTGCACAACACAGGAGAAGAAGGCCCTTTTAGGACAAGATCTAATGTGGAATGGGCCTAATGTGCTAGGTGGCAACTTTGAGCAGAGTAACTAAAGGTTGACAAGTGGGACGAGAAGTTTAGGTGTGTGCAAGGGTTGCCAAAGTGGGCCAATGCCAAAGAGGTTTGTTGTCGGTTGGATGAATGTCAATAAGGGTTATTGATAACAGTTTTTAATGCCCTAGTTTAGGGATTCTTCTGAGCAAGGTTGTTGGGTCCTTCATTTTTTCTTGAAGATATTTTAGGAGATAAGTTTACAGAGAAGTCATGGAGAATAAATTGGATAGATCCACCGGAAGGAGGCCAAGAAAAAGGAAAGTAGCAAGTAAGTTATATTGGGACTCATACAGTCAGAAAAGAGGGAAAGCACAACCGCAAAATAAGGGAATCCAAGTTCAATTTTCAAATGATTAAGAAGGATAGCGACAAAGGCACCAGGTCTTGTCAAAATGGACCAAATCAGGGATGGTGTTGTTAGTTACTGCAAAATGTGTTTCCAGCTATCCAAAGAGTAAATGAGTAGAGAATTTTTCAGTGATTTTCCAAGCAACAGAAGGACTCAAAGCCTAAATTGGACCCTGTCCATTGGAAATTTCTCTGAACAAGTTTTCCAACGATATGTGGAAGTCCAAAAGTGGACTCCTAGAAAAAAAGATATGGTCTGCTAAAATTCAAGGACTGAAACCTTAGGAAGGAATATCAGAGGTCTGACATATCGAAGATCACATGTTGGAAGTCCAGCCATTTCGGCGATCACAACATTAGAGCATCATAGATATCAACGATCACATATAGGAGGTCAGGCATACCAGTGCATCGCAACATCATAGCATCAAGCATATGGGTGCATCGGATTTCGGAGGTCTAGAGACATTGGAGAATCATAACTTCTAAACGTCTGAACCTTTTAAAATGTTGCAAAGTGGGTGAAGCGCCAATAGTGTTAAAAACTGTTGGGCAGCGAATCCCCCCACAACATGTTTTTAGGGTTTAAATCCCGAGTTTTGGTCAATGTAATGTAAAGATTCCGAAAAATGTGGGTGCAGAGCGCGAAAGTCTCAGATAAGTCATAGGGTTGTTTGCCCTAAAATGGTGTAATTTAATGTAAAGTTCTGACGGCCTACCCATGGTCTGTGGACCATGGGAATGTATAAATAGAGTGAGGCTCTAAGTGCAAAGTTAGCTTTTTGGCGAGTAAGAAAGTGAGTAATAGATAGATGCGAAGGCATGGTCAGAGCATAGAGGGAAAGTTGAAGTGTATTGGGTCATAGTAGTAGGAAGAGGCTCTACAGCTGAGTGCGCAGAGGTCTAGTAGAGTCTGCAGCTGAGTGCGCAGGGCGGAGTTGTGTCTACCTGTGGGATTGTACTTGGATTTGAAAGCTAATAAAGAGAAGTGTATTTTGTGCATCTATTCTCGAATCTGTATGTTGATGTTATGCATTACTTTACTTTGTTATTTACTGTGCGCATTTGGTAATTACATGTATGATTGCTTATATGTGAATTTGATCTAAGTAATTGGCTAACGGAGACTAAATAAGGAAGACTTGGGTAAATAACACGGGTTGTGTTGCGACTAGAACTGCGCAAAGACAGTATCACAGGGTGCAGGGTGCCCGCAGGTGCGCGTAGCACAGTAAGCGCAAAGGTTGGACCACGTACCAATCACCACATATCAGACATCCCTAGAGTGCAAAAACCTGGTTCTAGCACCCTCCCATACTACTTCGGGTGAGACCTCAGTCCATGCTCTGTGGACTATTGCCGAAAGGGCTAGTAGTACCGAGATTTGCTTGGCTAAATCATTTCTGAACCTGGGTCAGGCTCCACTAAGCCAACAAATGGTTCCGCTGTCGGGACTAGGATCTGCATGAGGGATGTATGATGTTGTGCCACTGGAACCCAATAAAGAAGGAAATTGGAGAGTGGTTGGATAAGAAGATTCACGAGTTCGCGACATAGGAAAACAAAACTCCACAAGTATCTGAGAAAAGGTGGCTGGATCGCTATGTGTACACAAAAATCCACGTGATTTTCTTTGCATCCTTTCCGTCTGAGCTATATGAGTGGATCGCGAGGTTAGCCGATAGCCAGGGGAGGTATAGGCTCGACCAACCAATAATGTGGACTACGGAGCTAGTGCGTAGACTAGAAACCTCAGTGGATAAGATAGCGCGAGTTGTGGACCACTGGCTCGACCGAATAATAGGAGGATTTATCACTGAGTTCGCGGTGGACACGACTGTCAGGTACAACAAGGCAGAACGATGTTTTCTCAAGGGACCGTGAGGTAAGTATATTAAATATTTGAATACCTGGATTAATATGCTCTTATGTGAAAAGCGGGTTATGTGAATAAATTAATGTTTGGGACTACACGGAGCAGGAGAATCTATAGAAGCGGAAGTAGTGAAGAATTAGGAAACAGTCCCTTAATTTCACCCTCATGGGAGAGAGAGGATGAGCTCGCGAAAGTTTCTCCAAGAAGTGCGGTCAATTTGATAAGGCAACAGATTCCATGGTTACCACCCACACCACCACCCATGTCAATCCCCTTCACCTCCATCTCCACCCACTCCACCTCCACCACCTCCACGATTCAGTATGGCGAGCGCGATCAAACAACTAGTATTCAGGGAGTAGGGAATGAGGATCCAGACCAATTCTAGTTCATGGTAAGAGCGGTATGGGAAGCATAAGGTGTCACAGACGACAACATTAAGAAGGCTACATTGGTGAGCACGTTGCAGGATTGCACATTGACGTGGTACATCAAGCACTCTAACAACCATCCAAACGCAGGGATAGTAGAGATCCAGAATGCGTTGAACAGAGAATTTTGCAGACCTAAACCAGAGACGCAGTCAATCATCGAGTTTAAAGAGATCGTGATGCTTCTAGGTGAGACCCCCTGGGATCTGGAGCAAAGGATGAAGAGTACGATCTGCGAGACCAATATGATAAGAGATGCACATCATCGTGCATGGTTTGTAGCATCTCTGACACCACACTTGAGGACAGTGTTATCACAGCAGAAACTTTCTACCCAGGTCGAAGCATTGGAGATGGCGATGAGATTACATGAGACCCCGATACAGGACCCTGGGTTGGGAGTTCAACAAATCCATGTGCAACTATAAAATCTATGCCTGGAAATGCAAAGTTTGAAGCAGGATAGGGCACCGTGGCTAGAGGCATGCGAGGAAATATGGTGCATAAAATGCAAAGGCTAGGGCCATGACAAGGATCATTGTCCATTGTTCGCGAACTACTTGGTAGGAGGGGACCAATGCCATTAAGACTAGAGGCACAGGCAGGGCCGAGTACGACACCCGCGTTATGGTGCGTGATCTGTCAGATTGGAGGAAAACACACAACAAATAATTGTCATTTTTTGCAGAAATATACACAAACTCCCCAACAGTTGTTTTGTAATTTCTGTAGGTCGGTAGGCCATGACAAGCACACTTTTTGCACTACGAGTTAATGATGGATCGGACCCCAACCTATAGAATGCAGATAGAAATGCGAGCCCTCGACCTAGCTACGGGGATGGTGTGTGCTGGATTTCAAGGGTGAGGTCGAGGACGAGAAGGAATGGGACCAAGAAGGGGCCGCAGACGGTTAATTTGTTATAATTGTGGAGGACTGGGGCACTATGCCCGCGATTGTACCAACCCAATGAGGATATCATGTTTGTACTGTGCTCAATTTGATCATGAAACAATAGATTGCCCTACGTTGATCACACAGATGCGCGAAAAAGGGGTACTCTAGCCTCCTCCGACTCAGAATATACAAATGATGAGGTCTGAACCGTGCGAAGAAGACCCGAATGTGAACATGATGCTCAGAAGTGGTGTGACCACAGGGGATGATAAGGGGAAGCAGCCCGAGGAAGATACATGGGTTTGCAAGGCTCCTGCAAAGGAACCTAAGTTTGACTTAGAACACGCAAAGGAGACGTTCATGGAAGCTAAGAAGAGCTTCGTGGAGGCCTCCAATTTAGGTAGTAAGGATCAACTAGAGCCAGGAATGGATCCTTCAATGCTTACTACCTTTCTGGAGACATGCATGAAACAGTTATGTGACAACAAGGCAGTTAAGGGACTACAGGAGCTGATCACCAAGTGCGTGGGGTCAGGATAACCACGCGTAGCCCAGAAATTAGGAAAGCATGCATTACGCACCGGAAGGGAAATGAGATTGACTGCGGAGATTGGTGAGTATGAAATGGATCAGGTAATCCTAGATTTGGTTTCGAACATGAATGTGTTACCAAAGAAAACATGGGAACGCATGGGTAGGCTCACATTACAGTGGTCCCTTATTCAATTACAAATGGTGAACCAACAAAAGATTTTGCCCATGGGGAGGTTGCAAGGGGTAACAGTTGATATTGAAGGCACAAGCACATAGACGGATTTTGAAGTGATAGAGATTTTTGATGACAACAATCCCTATCCCGCGCTATTAGGAATCAACTAGGCCACTGATATGAATAGAGTCATCAATATGAAGAAGTGCAAAATGATCTTCGAGAAAAATTCACTACATGTAGTAGTCCCACTAGACCTAGCCGAAGGAGCGCGCTACACTGAAACAATGCGCGACGATGAGCTGGATTGTATTTACAAGATAAATATGTGAGACCAGGATCGGGTGAATCCAACTGTAGATGGGAGAATCTCGTGGGAGCGCGAAATTTCCTGCACTTCGGACTCAGATTAATAAGTATAGCGCTGGCAGAATCGTTTGCACGAAGTGACAACGCTGAATTGCAACATGATGGTTAGATCACTACGTTGCATGACAATAGAGACACGAGAGCTACCGACATATGATGGACTAATAGTGGTGGATGAATTCTGAAGCAAATTTGAAAGCGCAATACTAGAACACTAGTGGTTCGATGCGTTGAAGTGGGCACTGCGCACAACACCTGCATGATGGTGGGGTACACATCAAGGAAATTTCGAGGACTAGCATGGATGTAGAAGGGTGACGTGCCTATGATTTGGAAGCCCCCAGTTTCAAATGAGAGTCGGTCAGCTAGGACAGAGCAGCTTGCGCACCCCCTTGTGTCAATGGGTATAGATATGTGTTGTGCAATCCACACAAACACACCCCAAACTAAGAATTGAAACTTGGAACAAGACGCAGTAGTAGGAAAAGCGATGCACACCACAATTGTTTCACATAGAAGCATTCAAGAAGGTATGCGGAATCCTGAACAGGGTCCACCAGGCAAGCTGAACCGATTGGGACCTACGCGTATCAGCAGTCTGATGAGCCTATAAGGCCATGTGAAAAAACATGAGCACAGAAATGATTCTGAAGTTAAAGAGCAGAGTTGAGGCCATATTTTTGGAAGAAATGAGTCCTCATGCAATAACTCCCACAATTGGGACAATATGCAAGGACCAGGCTGAAGGGATTATGCAGCCGCGCGAGGCCGAACATATGCAGATTCAGAAAGCCATTTAGTGAGGGAATCTTCAGCTTCATGAACTCGAAGAATATCGAGTACGACTGAGGCAGAAAAGCATGTTAATGGATGCAGAAATCAAGAAACTAGAAACCGAAATCACGCAAGCATGTCGCGTCAATAGAATGACAGGATAAGATATGGGTAGCCATACCACTACATTAGAAGATTGTCGGCGAGAATTTGTGGCTCTGCTACCATGGCTACGACCGCACCTTACCAAACAGAGTAACCAGGGGAGCACACCGCATAAGGAGGAATGCGCAGCGATGACTGCTGCAAGGGTAATTGAGGGGTACCCATGGACTGGGTTGGAAGGTGAATTGAAGCCTCACACAAGTGGTGCGACCACCTGATTATCCGTAGGGAGCACAATCTCAGTGCTCCAAGCAGTTGAAAGAGAGTGCGAGACTATAAAAGAGTCTGTATGGGAGTTGCGCGATAGGGAGGTTGTGGGCAGGATCAGTATGTTGCAGAGGTCGTGCCCATGCATAGGGGGGCTGCACTGCCACACAGGTAGGCTGGGAGGTGACCGTTGGTGTCACTGTTCATGACAAGAGGTTCAATTTAAGGCCCAAAGGAGCAGGAGGCGGGCAATTAAGACACGAATTAAAGAGCTAGATTTCGGAAAATCTGCCGCCAAGAAGGTATTAATGGCTCAGAAGTGGGGGGAATGGTCAAATTCAAATTCAAACGGTACTATAAAATCCCCAGGGCTAGCCTCGAGGCAACACCTGGTTATGTGAGAATTGAGCAGTTATAGAGCAGTGAGTGTTGCGTACTATTACCACCTTTGACTATAGACATGATGATGACTGCTAGAACAAGAGTGCAATTCGCCGGAGTTACCACAGAGCCCCATATAGCCCATGAGGAGCCTCGAGAAGCGGCAGCTGCGCCAGAAGTTCCAAAATCCCCACAAATGCCATAGCCATAGAAAAATAAGCAGACCATGGGCCCAGTCCATTTATCCACAAGAAACCCATGGTTTAGTATTTTGTCAATGACAGAAAAGGGAAAAACCGTCACCATTGAATCAAATGCGAAGGAGGAAGATTTGCAAGCTCTAATCGCTCAAATTGAGGTGCAAGACGATGAGGTGGAGGATGTCTCACCAATGCCTTCCGTAGCAAAGTTACCTACGTACATCCCCCCATGGAAAGGGAAAGCCAAGATACCGAAAGACCTGGAGGCCATGAAGAGTGTGCTCCATACCCCACTCCTCCCCGACGGGATAAGGTTTGAAGGTATGCCTTTGGAATGAATACCTACCATGAAGTTCGAAGACTTGGACCTCGTGGATAGCGAGAAGTTTCCACACTTAGCCATGGAGGGTTTAATGAAACAAAAATGGTTGCGCGGTGTGGAGAAGGCGGGGTTACTCCGTCTGCAATGGATACCCTACTACCACCACATGCCCATCACCATTTTCAATCAGTGGCTACTGTGCCTAGTGCATGATGGGTATCTCTGGTTGGAGGAGCCTATTCTCATCATGGTCGACCTAATTCATAGAATTTCTCAACTACCCTTCAAAGGACATGACCCCGCGGCCATAGCGGGAAAAAGCAGTGACTTGGCCCTCGCAAAAGCCATGAAGGCCAAGTATAAACTAGAAAGGAAAAAGCGGGGGTACGCAATAGCAAGCATTAAGGACAAAGTAGTGAGCATAGCCATCTAGATGCTGGCTGGAAAATTAATGAGGAAATGTCGCTCGCAAGAAGTACCAGCATATGTGATTGCGCTGGCAGAGCAATGCATGGAGGGGGTCTAGTTTAACTAGGCACAGTTCCTCTGCGTGGAGTTTTTGACGAACTGCAGGGAGGCTTAGGAGTAGGGTGAGACCTTCCACTACGCCTGATTGCTCTTATCCATCATGTTGGTTGCAGGGGAGCTGCTAGATGACAGCCAGTTCCTTAGTATTGAGCATGATCTTCTAGAAGACGCGAGGTACACCTCCCTCTGGGCTACCAAAGACATGAAGAGGATTCACGAAACGAAGGTGTTTTGGGTGTTCATGGAGGCGAGCATCTAAATGTGGATCAATCGAAGGCCGCACTTATCTCCTACGGTTCATAACAACTTGCAGAGCATGGCAGAGTTCAAGGCATATATGCATAACTTGTATATCTGGGCGCGCAAGGATCCAGCACAGAAATGGGTGAACCTTCCATTCATCGCAATGGATGATGTGATCTTTGTAGTAATGGAGTCATGGCCTCTGGAGTGGCGCGCCCTGGACTTGGTGGAAGTGGAGAAGGCTGCAGCCCAGTAGAGAAAGAAGGACACCAAGCTGGGCATCGTGCAACTAGCTGAAAAGAGGCACTAGGAACACGAAGCAGCCACGTAATAGAAGACGGATGATGCAGCAGCAGCGGCGCAAATGGAAGGCACCACAACAACACCAACAAGAGAGCTTGAGGAGGGCTAGGAGATGTCCACGGGGCAGCAGGTTGGTGAAGTGGACAGGGCAGAAGAATGTGCGGACCTCGGTTCTGCATCGACCCAACTCAAGCAGCTGTGCAGCCCTGAGAAAACATCTCCCAAGAAGAAGGTAAAAGCGACAAAGATGTCCGTCGACCCGATCACGCTCACAGAAGGTGATCTATTTGACATCAGCGAAATGATCTGTGAGGTCATGAAGGATGTGCTCCAGGAACTGAGGATGGAGCAGAACATTGTGTTGGGGGCGCTCAGCGTGCAGTTACAAGGCTTATGTTTGGTCAATTTAGTATTCCTAAATTGATATCATTAATTGTCAACCCGGGGCTCGTAAGCTGATGAAGTGAAGGTGTACTATATGTACTTAAGCAACCTCTTAAAGCTTTTTGTCGTTTGGGGGTGTTGTTCGTGATTAAGATGGAGTGATGTATTTATAAACAAATGAGTGATGGTGTGTGATTAGTGATTTCTAACTATTTGCTGAAAAGGAAGGCTTTGAAGGAAATGAATTAAAATAAACTGAAAATAAAGAACCACTTTCTAATGGTATTAGACACCATTCATGCTGCTGCAAAAATAAGAAAATCACTTAAAAGACCAATGATAATGGTTATCTCTTCCTAACTCTCTGCCTCTAACACATAGTACTGTGTAAGACACGATTAAGAAGTAGCTAAAAGTGAGTCTAATAACTGATAAAAATGAGAAAATCTACTTTAAAGACTAGTGATAATATTTTGCTCTTTCTAA
>APFE030962977.1:57846-99225 GCA_000404065.3 Pinus taeda | reverse complement strand
TACCTAACCCCATGAACCATTTCAAAGCTTGATCCTTTAGTGTTGAAGGGAACAATTTGAGTTTCTGGGACTCATCTAGATAGTCATAAGTTCGACACACCACTTCAAACTCAAATAAGAATGTTTCAAGGTCTTCAGATCTTAACCCATGGAAGTTAGGGAGGACAGATGGTGATATGTTTTTCATGGTGGCTCTGGAATCCTCATCAACGATAGGGAACCCAAATGAGTTATCGCCATCTCTATTTCCTCCTCCAATGGGACCTCTACACCCTCCATTGTTTCCTCCTCTACCTCCTCTACCTCTACCTCCTACTTCTTCATCTGCCATGATGGTTCTCCTAGAGTTTTCAAAATCTTCTGGTTCTTCTACAAAAGGTGAACGAGAAAAGATCTCTCCTTCTTCCTCGGATGATTCTACTTCCTCAATTACAATTGGTCTTTCTGTAGGAGAAAGGGAAGAGTCTCTTCCTAGTTCAAATTCAATAGAAGGTGTAGGAGAGTCAACTCTTGGCTCTTGAATTCCAGGAATTCTAGGACTAGGAGTGTCGTTTGGAGATAAGGGAGGTGTCTCTTGTCTATCCCTTGAAGCAGATGGACTTGTAAAAATTGAACTTCGAGCTCTAGCTAAAAACCTTCCTCTAGAATCTCTAGCTCTATGCATGTCATTTTTTTTTTATTTTTTATTTTTCTTCAAGTCAAGTTAATAGTTCTTTTTCTAATCTTCCAGTTCACTCTAGGTGCAAGAAGAGAGTATACTCAAGAAACTACCAAATCAATAACTTTCTCTTTTCTGATCCTCTAGATCACCTTGCAGTGCAAGAGGAGAGCATACTTTGATAGGTTATCAACTTCTTTCCTTGAAATTTAATGTTTTTTTTTTTTTAAGAATATGGCTACTTAATTTCACTTCCCCGGCAACGGCGCCAAAATGTTTGGTCAATTTAGTATTCCTAAATTGATATCATTAATTGTCAACCCGGGGCTCGTAAGCTGATGAAGTGAAGGTGTACTATATGTACTTAAGAAACCTCTTAAAGCTTTTTGTCGTTTGGGGGTGTTGTTCGTGATTAAGATGGAGTGATGTATTTATAAACAAATGAGTGATGGTGTGTGATTAGTGATTTCTAACTATTTGCTGAAAAGGAAGGCTTTGAAGGAAATGAATTAAAATAAACTGAAAATAAAGAACCACTTTCTAATGGTATTAGACACCATTCATGCTGCTGCAAAAATAAGAAAATCACTTAAAAGACCAATGATAATGGTTATCTCTTCCTAACTCTCTGCCTCTAACACATAGTACTGTGTAAGACACTATTAGGAAGTAGCTAAAAGTGAGTCTAATAACTGATAAAAATGAGAAAATCTACTTTAAAGACTAGTGATAACATTTTGCTCTTTCTAACTCTCTGCCTATATCACATAGTACTGTGTAAAGCACGATTAGAGAGTAGCTAAAGATTAGTCTAAAAAGCACCCAAAGCCAGCTGCAAGTGATTAATATTCTGATCTCTAAGAGATAAACAATTTATAGTAAGAGACCATTCATATATTAGCAGACAGTTTTGAAAATTAAAACTAAAAACTAGCTATGAAATAAAGTAAGGAGCAGCAGCTTTAAATCTGTCAACCGAAACTACCACTAGATGCAAAGCAAACACAAAAACACATTAATAATCCCGGGTCAAAAACCTGCAAAAGAGCAATGCTGATCAGCTTAAAGAAAGGATCCAAAATGCATTAAAATGAAGTAAATCATGCTGTTTATAGATCAAGAAAAGAAAATGCTGAACATGAAAATACTATACAAGGTTAGTATGAACAGGGGCCCTCCATTCACATAACCCAAGAAGACTCAAAGTATTGAAAGGTCCAAAATAGCGCTGGTTCTATTTCTCCATATGCAGAAATTCACAGTTAAGAGTGCTAGAACAGCACTATAAAAACAGAGTTTTGGAAATGCTCACAAATTACAACAAGTTCACAAACATACATCAAATAAAAAGTCCCTTAAGCGTACGCAGACGCAAATATTTATAGGCATCTGAAGGATGGCCTATGCGTGCTGCTAGAAACGGAAAATAACAAACTGTGATGTGCAATTAAAACTAAATAAACACGTCATGAGCCTGCGTGGGTGAACTGGAGGTCCTGGTCGTCATGGGGATTAAATCCAAGATTAGATTATGTTCCCCACGTCCTGCAAAACACGGGCATGCCACCGTCTGAGCTGACGTGACCAAACAGCTTACGTATCACCGTTAGCTGCCTTCGTTGACCGGATCTTGCCCCTGTTTGACCGGAGGTATGGATGACGTGGATGATTGAACAAATGGCACAGGAACCTCGAGCACCTTGATACCTAAGTACCCATGTGGCTTGTTTGGCAAAGTGACACGTGGAACCTTGAGAACAACAAAAAGGCTGCGGAATCTCCAGATGGCTGCGGAATCATCAGATAGCTGCGGAATCGGCAGAGAGCTGCGGAATGCCTGTAAATATGTCAAAATCTAAACAAAACAGTCACACATTAGCAAAGCTCACTTGATCATGCTTAATGACATCTAATGTAATGATCTGGGGGGTTTTACATTGAAAATGAGGTGAAAGAGAGAGATAGGTGATGAAAAACAGTAGATAATAGTGAATGATGAGGTGTAGGTTAGAGGCTCTACAGCTTATAGGTAGTCCCCCCAAATAGGTACAATGGCTCAATATGTCGCAGCAGGAACCGCCAACTTCGAACAGACGTTGCGCACCTATATGGACAACCCTTTTGTATTTCCCAAAGGCCACTAGCAGTAGTAAGCGAGGGTGATTGGGCTGCGATGAGCAACATTGCAGGCATCAGCTTGAACTTGGCTACCCTACCGCGTGAAATTTTGTACCAACTACAGGATCGGGTCATCGCAAAGCTCTGCGCCTGGGAAGGCCGCGCGATCCAGGTCTTGAACGAGCAGAAAATCAACATGGACCAGCTCAGCCTCTAGTGTGATGAGTTAGTTGCACAGGCTTGCGGACTGGAGCAGGTAGTAGAGAATGCATGCAGGAGCATCCCAGAGTTGGCCGTGCTGGCAGAGCTACCAACAGCGAAGAGGGTCCATAGATTAGCGGCCGAAGTCTGCAAGGCCAGGGAAGAAAAGACAAAGGTTCAGTTGCAGCTGAACTTGCAGATTGCCAAGCTGCAATTGAAGGCGCAACCCGCCACGCCCCCAGAAGTTAGAGAGCAGCGTGCTTATGCTATCCAGATGGGGTTGGAGCAAATTGGCCAGGCCACACAAGATTGCACCGGGATGTTGGAGCAAGCACTAACCATGCTTACGCACTTGCAGGGAGATCCAAATCTACAACGCCTAGAAACCGAGGTGCACGAGTTGTAGCAGGAGTACGATAGTGTCCGAGGCACCGTGCAGACGGTTGTCCTTACTCAACGACTCACCAGACTATAGCAGACAAGGGCACTGAAGGACTAATTAGATGTCGTGCGCCAAAAAGAAGCCCTGCTTAAAGCATGCATCCAACCATGGATTGATGAAGCTTTCAAAATTACAGCTACCATTGAAGGGAAGCTGGCATAGATGCAGGAACTTTATGCAGTTGGATAGGAATGTGACCCTGCTCACGAAGGTTCAAAGCTACGTGTGCAACAAGTACAACAGACAACCGAACAATGTGCTACAGATACCCAAGCTGCGCGAGACCTGTTGGATGGGCTTCGTGCAAAGATCACCGTACCAGCAAAGTGACTCGGGACGAGTGAAAACGATTATGTTGGGGGCTTGTTGGGCAGTATATCCCCCCACAACATGTTTTTGGGGCTTAAAGCCCGAGTTTTGGTCAATGTAATTTAAAGAATCCACGAAATGCAGGCGCGGAGCGCGAAATTCTAGGATAAGTCATAAGGTTGTCCGCCCTAAAATGGTGTAATTTAATGTAAAGTTGTATCGGCCTACCCATGGTCTATGGTTGTCCGCCCTAAAATGGTGTAATTTAATGTAAATTTGTGTCGGCCTACCCATGGTCCACAGACCATGGGATTATATAAATAGAGTGAGTCTCTAAGTGTAAAGTTAGTTTTTTGGCGAGTAAGAAATCGAGTAGGAGATAGACGCGAAGGCATGGTCAGAGCATAAAGGGAAAGTTGAAGTGTATTGGGTCGTAGTAGTAGGAAGAGGCTTTGCAGCTGAGTGCGCAGAGGCCTAGTAGAGTCCGTAGCTGAGTGCGCAGACCCCTGCAGCTGAGTGTGCAAGGCGGAGTCAGGTCTATAAGTGGGATTGTACTTGGATTTGAAAGCTAATAAAGAGAAGTGTATTCTATGCATCTATTCTTGAATTTGTATGTTGATGTTATGCATTATTTTACTCTGTTATTTACTACGTTCATTTGGTAATTACATGTATGATTGCTTATATGTGAATTTAATCTAAGTAATCGGCTAATGGAGACTAAATAAGGAAGACTTGGGTAAATAACACGGGTCGTGCCGCTACTAGAACTGCGCGAAGACAATATCACAGGGCACGGGGTGCCTGCAGGTGTGCGTAGTGCAGTAAGTGCGAAGGTTGGACCGCATACCAATCACCACATATCAAACATCCGTAGGGTGTGGAAACCTAGTTTTAGCACCCTCCCATACTACTTCAGGTGAGACCTCAGTCCGCGCTCCGCACACTGTTGTCGAAAGGGCCAGTAGTACCGGGATTTGCTTGGCTAAATCATTTCCGAACTTGGGTCAGGCCCCACTAAACCAACAAAAACCATCAAAAACACCAATAAAGGATTAACAAAGAATTTCATCGCAAAAGCAAATGGTGGGCAGGCCCTTTTCTCTCTCTTCTAGCAAGACGTGTGGAAAAATATGGTTGGTTCGGATAAAGACACGTGGCGGCATATGATTGGTTCCGGTAAAGCTACAGTGGCATCTGACATCAACATGATGTGGCGGCATGGAAGGACATGTGACAAGAAGTTTTGGCGTTTTGTGGGGGGCTAAGGGGAAAAATATGGGTGACACATGTCACCACTCATGAGGTGCCATGTGGAGTGATGATGTCATATCGGAGATCGCATATTGGACGTTGAGCATCTCGACTCTTTATAATAGTGGGAACTTGAAAAAGTTCCAATAAGGAGGCTTTGATAATGGGGCTGACACATGGTTGTAAGAGATCAACGAACCAAGGGCGCAAAGTAGTTAACAAAGGGAGAAGGGCCCCTGGTAGGAGTCTGAACGTTTGGCACCTTAAGGCTAAGCGGTAGGTCACAACCCTCGGTCTTATGGGATACACTTTTCAAGGAACAATGGAAAAGGGCCAAGGGATCGAAACTCGTTGTTTTCGTAATGTCTTTTAACAATAAAGTTTTAATAAGGAAAAGCTCTGATATAGCACTATGGTAATATTACAGGAAATATTGGGCTCTAATAGTGTGACGCAGAGAGGTAAGTGATGGATGAGTTGACACCTATGATTTTTGAACACCACCAAGGCCACCAAAGTTGAACGCTCCCAACTCTAGAAAGTGGGAAGTTCAAACAGTTAAGAGGAAAGTGATAGGAAAATTAGCCAAGTATGTAGGTTTTAATCCCATACAAAATTTACCTGCATACAAATTCTAAAAAATAGAAAATAAAAAATTGGGAGAGCATAAAACATAAAACAAATATACATAGAGATTTTCCCCTGGATCCCAAAACCGAGACTACTAGATTGATTTTTCATTATGTTCCTTTCAATGTTACAATACATATATGTACATGTCGAAGCATCTATAAACCCCAATCCATTAACCCTAAATTAGAACATAACTGTAGTTCCCTTGACCGAATCTACAAAATACCATGGACAGTAAACCATCATGGCCAAAACCATGTGCGAAATCCATGCACAAAACCATATGTAGGTCTGCCCACCTAATATAGGGTCCAATTTTTTTTTCCCGAGGAGCTGCCCCTGGCCTTTTGCATGGGGGCTACCGCCCCACTACATACCCCCCAACAGGGGGGTTAGCCACCCCCCTTATGACCCCCCGGCAATGCCCTACACAACATATAGGGGAAACTTTCGACCCCCTTTAACCCCCCCTGTGCGTGGGATAATCGTGGAAAGAATATAACACAACCCAATATAGTAGCTAAAGAAGAACTTCATGGCAAATATGTGGTCGGATCAGAGGCCATCATAGGAATGATAGGAAGATATTTTCCTCAACCATCATTCGTTTTTCCCATGTTTTGATATTTTGTAATTTCTGTATTTTAAAGAAAGGAATGAAATCCTTTGTAATAATTTGGGCAACAAACCTTTGTACGCCAAGACATTTGGGCAACAAACCTTTGTATGCCAAGACAACTAGTCGATTAGAAAACTAGAGCTTGACTGAGATATTTTGTAATTTCTTTCAAAGATCCCCTTCTCCTTATAAAAAGAGGTAAGAAACACTTAACAAGGGTTCCAGAATTCTGCACCCAAGAGGGCCAAATTCTGTGGTTCCACTTTGGTTCAATTTTCTTGTTTATGAGGTCCTTGGGCTAATACAATTGCTATATGTCATGGACTGGAAATTTGGACTCCATCTTCAAGGATTATGAAGCAATTTTTTTTATTCCAATCAAAGCAATGCACAATATGTTTTCCCCTTTGTATACCACTTCATGTATGTCTTTCCTTCTGCGAAATTGTGTAATGAAGCTTATAGTTTCACTCTCATTTGCGATTGTATGTTTGCTCCTAAGTAGTAAAGGTACCTGTGTAACAATAGATTTACTCGTGTTATTTGATAACCTATAGTACCTATGTAACAACATATTTACTTGTGTTATTTGATAGACTAGAGTACTTATATGTGCATAGATTTACTTATTTTTGTTTGGTGACAAATGTATTCATGAGGTATAGATTTTGAGACCTTAATTCGCACTCCACTCTTTGTGCATTTTCATCTCCTCACTCATCCATATTTCTGTTGGATATCGTTATTTGGAAACCCATTTGGACTCAAAACTTATGGAAAAAAGTATATTTCTTTCTATGGCTTTTAGTTTAAGTGAAAACTCTAAAATGGGATGCCCTCCTTCACCAAAAATTCATCAAACCATCCATTTTCCACCTCTGAAAATTTATAGTTGAATACTTATAACATTTGTTTGCCCCTACACTGTCATCATATCTTGCACTCTAAAGAGATGCATGCACCACACTGATTGTGATATTGATAATATACCCGTCACAATCGAACTTCAGAGAAAGCGGATGTTCTAGAATCTCATTTTAAATAGAATATAGACCCTCCTCCCTAAAGTCCTTTTATGGGTCATATAGAAAGAAAAATCACCGAATTTTAAAAAATATCGCTCTTCCCCACTATTCCTTGTGGAACCTTATCAAGAACAACATACATGATTTTATGGTGGTAAGATAGTGGACAACGTAGGACTGGAAGACTCGTGACGATGAAGTCTCGACCCTTAGAGCCTAGAATCTCCATCTTGGTTTATTCTTTTCATTACCCCCTTCCCCGCTCTCACTTCCCCTCTAACCATAAGTCTTGGAGTCCTCCCCCAAAGGATTTCCTTAGGTTAAATTTCAACAATGCATCTAAAGGTAACCCTAGTTCTGTAGGCTTTAGAGGGTTGTTTCAAGATCACCACGACTTGATTCACTTTATATTTTATGGTCCAATGGGCCTCAACAATGGCAATGCTACAAAACTCAAAACCTTAGAAGAGGGACTAAGAACAGCTCTAGTCCAAGGCTCTATTCAAAGCTTCTAGTCAAAGGGGATTCTTAGTTAATAATCAATAAAATTTCCAAAATCATGAATGAGACAACCTCTAGTAAGGCTTCCCACGTTTGGCATCCTGACTGTAGTTTGGAATGGATTGCCAATCTGCTACACTTGATTTTGGTCATAATTCCTTCTCATATATCGGATAACAAGATTGTGGACCACCTAGCCAATGAGGGATGTAGGTTTTAAGCTTCAACTATTAACAACTCTTGGAACTCCCTACCAACCTCTCCACTTAAACAAGAATGTTCCAACTTAGCTTAGAAGCATTATTCTTCCTCAAATAGGGTGTTTGATGTGCAATAGGTGAGGGTCATATTGCCATCATCCCACCCAACATTTAAGGGTGAGGAGATGGCAATGTGTCCCTCCCTTGATAATCAATCCACATGCACAATCACATGGCTTCGTATGGCAGTTAACGTATCTATGATTGTGAGGGCAAGTAACTCTAGTACACTTTTAATGAGAGACTTTTGGGGTTGATTCTTCATATCTCTGTTGTGAATGCTAGTTTTTCCTCTACATCTGCTTTCTCCATTGTAGGCTAGTCTCCCCATGATCCACCATTATTTCAATCTGAGGCAAATTTTCATGATGCAAGGTGTCAACATTTAGTACGAGGGATGGCTTCACAACCTGCATAAGTGTGATTTGAAGTTTGAATTTTGGTTCATGATGGCTTTGATAAACTCAATTCAGATGACTTTTATTCCTGTAACTTCTTGGGTGTTCTTTTATATCTCTTGGTTTTAGTTCTTTTACTCTGTAGCTCCCCTAGCTCTTTGGTGTGTCCAATGTTTCATCTTTCCTTTATTGGGCCTTTTCTCCCCTGTTTGTGGGGGGCTGAGCTTTGCTTCTAGATTTCCCTCTTTCAGTTTTTCCTTTCTCACCTTTTTACCTAGGTCTCCCTTCTTTGCTATCGTAATTTATCTTCCTCCTTGTTAACCTATTTCATGTTGGGATCCCAACCCATTTCCTTCAACTAATGCTTTTATTATTTAGGGGTATCCCTTGGTAGTTCTCAGGGTGAGCTTCACCCTAGTGGTCATTTGCTGTTTATTTGTTGCTACTCATCCACCATGCCATGGCAAAGAGCTCATAAAAGATTAGGCATGATGTATTACAGAGAGCAAGGAGGTTGTCACACCTAGCAAAGGGTTGAGAGCTATGCTCATTGACACATAAAGAAATACTCATTGGTTGATTCAAGAAGAAACTGAGCTGGTGGAAAGAGAAATTGTAAAGGAAATATGTTGTTTGATTGACACAGAGGTATTAACTGAAATTGTTGATTGGGTGCTAAATGCAGGCCACATTAGGGGATGCTACAACCAGAATATGTACACGATGGACATTTATTGACACGTGAAGTTATTGATAGGCAAGGTTTTTCTTGATAGGAATGAGCAAAAAAAGAGATTTTGTAATGCTAGATAAGGTGCAGCTTGCCATGATCTCTATGGATCATAGGCTCAACTGTGTGGAGGTGCACTTAGGCATTCCTCTTAACCTCGACTGCTCCCTTGGTAGTAACAAGGAGCTTATTCTAATGGAGGTCTCTCACTTTGATAAGTCCAATTGACAGTCTCTATGCAATTTATGTATTTGAATTGTCTTTCTATGGTTTTGATAGTCAAGTTTAGTTATGGCCTTGGTGGCCAAACATTTAGTTTTATTTTTTAGCTATGTTGATGTACTTAAGTAAACTCTTTTTATGGATGTTGCTAAAACTTCAATTTTGTCTCTAATTTGGTTGCAAGTGGTAAACAAGGATAAACCTTTCATTATTTTGATGTCTCTTTTTGATATATGGAAATAAAAAAATTTACCCGAAAAAGAAAATTACAAAAACACCATGAATTACTTGCTTTTACTATATTCATGTTTGGTTAAGTTACCAACCTAAATGCATTTTAAATTCAAAAGCATATCAAGTCTAGAGTTAAAATTAGTATCAAGTCTAGAGTTAAGATTAATTTAAGCTAGTACTCTTGCATTCCATAACGGATTTCCTCAAAGCTTTAAAAATGCTTCATCATAACAAATACCATGGGCAAAACCATGGGTTGTCAATAATTTTATTTTTATTTGACCGACTCAAAATTTTTACATAACATTACAATACAATCTTTCTTCCATACTAGGATGGAGAGTGTATGTATTGTCTAACTATTTTATGTTTTGGAATTTGCAAAATTGAAGAAAACAATTTTTAGTCAAATCTTATTTTTGTTGTTTAAGCTTTGTTTTTGAATACATAAATAAACTCAACATCTTAAAATTTTTTTGAACACTCATTATGCAAAATGCAAAAATCAAATTTGTAATTTCAACCAATTCTTACCCAAAAGAATACCAAAAAAAACTTTTAAAATCGAGAACAATAGCGTTATAAAACAAGTTTTGAAGTTAGTTATTAAATCACTCAATAAATGCTTGGGTTTCGGGGTTTTGTGTTTTCATGACCACTATGTTTTAATCTCTATAATAATATGAAGTATCTTAGTATTGTGGGCATGCTTTTATTTAAGTTAGGTAAACGAGGACAATTAAATATTTCCCTATTAATAATGTGGAGTTCGTACTTAGAAATCTTATTTATTTAAAATTGTGTGGAGTTCGTACTTGAAATCTTATTTATTTAAAATTTTGTCATTACTCGTAGTGGTTGAATTAATTTAAACCTAAAATGGGATTAGTTGGAGTTAAGGGTGGTAATTGAAAAGTTAAAATAATAAAAACCTAAAATGTGATTAGTTGGAGTTAAAGGATGGGGCAGATTAGATTAGATTATGATACATGGATACGGATAGTGATTATGATACATGGATGGATAGGGATAGGACAAGAAAGGTACTAGTAGTAAAGGGGGTTCATGCATATTATGTCCTTTTCGTGCATCAATAGTAAACAACAAGGCAAGGCAAGGCAAAGGATATATTCATGGATATATTTTGTCTTTTTCGTGCCGTGGGTGGGTGGGTAGGTACTGATAGGGTATTACAGTGGATACATGGTCATCCTACGCGGCCATGATTCGAACCCTAGACGTTGAAGGCAGAACATGGATGGCAAGTGGAAATAGAACCCTTTGTTATTTATTATTATCATACAACAGGAACAGGTGGGCAACGTCAACAGTGTATAAATAAAGAAAAAGTGTAGAAATTGGAGGTGAATAAAATAGGAAGCTTCCTGCCGCCAGCCAAGCAAGGAATCTTAAGTGTTCCAAAGACGTTGGAAAATGGTAGGTGACTGACTGAACGTGGTGTGTCCATTTTGTAACCGCGTTGTCTAAACCGTCCACAATTTTGCTTCAAAATAATAAAAATAAAAATAAATTTCCGGTATTAGTAGAAATTTTTGGATCTGCTAAATCTAGTTCTGATCTGACAATTAAATTTTTGACCAGATTCCAGCAAAAAAATTACCGTCTTAACAAAATTGTTGCGTAAGTAAACAACCCCCTTTTGTAACCAAAGTAGAGAGTGTAGTTAAGGCCATCAAATAAGGATTCCCGGCGAAATAAGGTGTTGGCGTTCTTCGATTTCCAATTTCCAATTTCCAATTTCCGATGCGATGGTTTCCGTGAGTGAAAATGCGAGCGATTGTGGCATGGATCATTTGTCCACTGGATAAAAGAAATCACTTCACGTTTGGCGTGGGAGTGGGTTGTTGGGGACGGGTGTGAATTTGGGCATGTGGGCGGGCGGACGGGCGTTGCGTTTTGGTGTGTGGAAAGGAAAAGGGAATCGCCGGTCAATGGTTTCCCGATGCTTCTAGAAGTGCAAGTGAAGGAGGGAGGAAGGAGTGAGTCTCAGCGGATGCAATTGCAAATGCAAATCTAGTCAGTCTTGGTTGGTTTCTGTGTTGACCACCTATGGGGAATGAGGTGGGAGGGTCGCAAACAGAGAACAACGACAAGGAAATGGAATGGGGAAAGAGGAAAAGTAAAAGAGAAACACTAGATTGTTGTACATTATTATATTTGTGGTGACTCAAGATGGCCGCGGAGTAAGTTGACCTTCTAGACTGCAGACTTTCCGTTTGTCCTGGTTCATAAGTTTTAGCCGTGTTTTTTGAAGATAGGAAGAGATTTCCGTTCATCCCTGCACGTAAGCGCCAGTCCACCGAGTTAAATTTCAGCTTTGGTAGTAATGTCTACAAATGCCCAAGGATTTGCACTATCATCGGGAAGGATACGCAGTTTGTATATGCAAAACCAGCCCTGATAGATAAACAGTGTGTATTTCCGGAATCAGCAAGCCTTCTCAAAGTGGATGACATTTACAGGAGCTTTTTGGCATTAATAGCACAAAGGAATTGCAAAACCCCCAGGTAGGATAGGTCGAGTTAATTAACAAGGAGGCCAAGAACAAATCCGTAGAGTTACTTTGGATGCAGACCCACAAATTAAATCTCTTCTTTGGCTGACTCTGCTATTAACCCTATAGCAGAAACAGAGCTTCAATAGAATCAAACCCCGATTGAACTGGCAAGGAATTATTATCACGTGCAGACATACAAAAGATTTGCTGCCTAATCTCATCATAGGATTTGAACTAGTCTGGCTCAAGTTATCATAAGGTAGAGTAATATTTTTAATATTACAGATCCGAAATTGAAAGCGGGGTTGTAAAGGAGTTCAGACAAGATGCCTGATCATAGGCCCAAGAGAAAGATCCACCTTAGCAAGCTATATACATTTTCATGCGGTCGATCATCGTTACAGACGGAGGACTCCTTGCCCATTGGAGGCCCTGGTTTTTCCAGAACTGTATATTGCAACGAACCAGAGAAGCACCAAGAGAAGCCCTATAGGCCCAACTATGTGTCCACTACCAAGTATAATTTGGCGACTTTCTTTCCAAAGGCTCTGTTTGAGCAATTCAGAAGGGTTGCGAATATATACTTTCTTTTCGCAGCGGCCTTGTCTCTCACCCCCTTGGCACCTTTTAGCGCTTCAAGTTTGATTGCACCACTGGTGTTTGTTGTTGGAGTCAGTATGGTAAAGGAGGGAATCGAAGACTGGAATCGCTTCTTGCAGGTTGGTATTTGAACTCATCTCTGTGGAATACATTTTTGTTGTTGGTGTCCTTGACTTGTGAAAATGTTTTGTTTGACGCCGACTCTAAATTGAGAAAGCAAATGAGAGAATTATTGTATCCCCATCTTTGCCAAGGTGATCAGAGGCCTAGTTTCTCCTTTCTAGGTGGATCAGCCTTATTTACTTTGAACCAGCAAAACTCAGGGCTCACACATAGCTCCATGATTGTTAGGCGCCCATTGCTTTACCATGACTTGGGAGGTCCGCACATGGCTTCGGTGCTCTCCTCTATGTGGTATTTTTCGTGGAATGACTCAGGCAGATTTGAAATTACTGACTAGGCACTCAAACCAAGCTTATTGATGATTGTAACTCTTACTTTGATGAGTAGAGAAAGAATGTTGAATATCAAATAGGACAGGACATACAATGGAGAACAACACATACGTTACTTATGAAAAATTCAAATTGCAGCTTGGTAATTGACATATACAGTTGCATTATATCTGTTTTTAAGATGACAGTCAAGTTGTTAGAGTGTCAACTATCGTCATTAAACAAACATCCAGCTTTTGAAAGATATAATGTGAAATAGAAGCTCTATATGTGGCTCTAGGTCCACAGTCGAGGTTTTAACTGGCCATTTATTAAAAAATAATCTATATCGAATTGAACTCCTACAAGTCATATGACACAATGTGACATGAAGCTTCTTATTGTTTGCAGAATAAAACTTATAGATACTAAAGGGCTAGTGAGTCTAAAATTTAGTTAATATAAATTTAAGCTGCCCCTCTGATGTTTGATAGAGTTTACTGAATAACACAGTGTTTTATGTATTAAAAGTCATACTGCTCTAGGTCCTCACTTGAGGTTTTAACTGGCCTATTATTAAAAATGATCTATCCCAAATTAAACTAGATCCTACATATCTATGATACAATGTGGCATATAGCTTCTTATTATTTGCAAAATAGAAGTTATAGGTACTAAAGGGCCGGTTAGTGTAGAATTCTGGTTTATCATAAAATTAATTTTCCCTTCTGATGTTTGATAGGGTATACTGCATAACACAGTGCTTAGGTGATATTTTTCTTATGCCCTTGAGTTCATGGCATATTCCTCTAACTTTCAGGAATAATGTGCTTCTGGCTATTTGAATAGCGGCATAATATTTGGCACATTCAAGTTGTGGGTCATAGCAATGTGTATGAATATTAAACATTCATTGGCATAATCATTGCCTGAGACTTTCAATTTGATCTTTGTAATTCAAAGAATTCTCAAATATATTTTCTCTTTGCTGCAATAATAAATGTCTTCGCACATTTTGTCGGGATAGTGCAATATTTGCAACCAGACTTTCTTTTTATGGATCTGTAAGACATTTTTATATCTTGCAGGATAAGGAGGTGAATAATCGAATTGTCAAAGTTCATGCAAAGGATGGTAACTTTGTTGAAACAGAGTGGAAAAATTTGATGGTAGGAAATGTTGTGAAGGTGGAGAAGGATGCTTTCTTCCCGGCTGACCTTTTGTTACTCTCATCAAGCTATGAGGATGGTGTTTGCTATGTTGAGACAATGAACCTTGATGGTGAGACAAATTTAAAGTTAAAGCAAGCATTGAAGCCAACAACGCAGTTACATAACAATGAAAGTTTCCAGTCCTTTAAGGCTTTTATCAAATGTGAGGATCCAAATCCAAGCTTGTACACATTTGTTGGCAGTATGGACTATGAAGGTCAAACTTATCCTCTGTCATCTCAGCAGATTCTTCTTAGAGACTCAAAACTCCGCAACACAGAATATATCTTTGGTGTGATAATTTTTAGTGGGCATGATACAAAAGTGATGCAAAACACCACTGATCCACCATCAAAGAGAAGTGGGATTGAGAGGAAAATGGATAAAATTATTTATTTCCTCTTCAGTATGTTGGTTTTGATTGCATTGGTTGGTTCAATAGCCTTTGGTGTCAAAACTAGGGATGACATGCCAGATTGGTGGTACTTAAGACCTGATGATGCAACTGCTTATTTTAATCCTAAAAAACCAGCTTTAGCAGCATTTTTGCACTTTGTGACAGCACTTATCCTGTATGGTTACCTCATCCCAATTTCTCTCTATGTATCAATAGAAATTGTGAAGGTCTCACAGACAATGTTTATTAATAAGGACCAGCAAATGTATTATGCAGAAACAGACAAGCCTGCGCAAGCCCGCACATCCAATTTGAATGAAGAACTTGGGCAGGTTGATACTATCCTATCTGATAAAACTGGTACACTGACCTGCAATTCAATGGAGTTCCTAAAGTGCTCTATTGCGGGTACTGCATATGGTCAAGGTATGACGGAGGTGGAAAGGGCAATGGCAAAAAGGCTAGGGAAAGATGCTGCAGAGTTGCAGAACTTGTCCTTTGAAGACAATGACATAAATGATCAAGTCGGCACTGAAATGGAGATGAAACCTCGCATTAAAGGTTTCAATTTCAGAGACAAACGCCTCATGAATGGACATTGGCAGCAGGAGCCGCAGGCAGAGGTTATTCGCATGTTTTTTCGAATTTTGGCCATTTGCCAAACTGCAATCCCTGAAGAAGATGAAGTGACTGGTAAAGTCAGTTACGAAGCTGAGTCACCAGATGAAGCAGCTTTTGTTGTAGCAGCAAGGGAGCTTGGCTTTGAATTTTTCAAACGTACACAGACAAGTGTTATGCTGCATGAACCAGGTCCAACCCCTGACCAGGTAGAGAGGTGGGTGCTGTAAATAATAATTTTTCCCATAAGGATGTTTGCCGTTGATTTCTGGTATTATACCAAGTTGATGCTGCATAGGCTTATTGTGCAGGCTGTAAGATCCAGACCATTTTATGCCCCCTAATGTGATAGAGGTCTTGTTATGCAGTGAGTACAGAATCTTAAATGTATTGGAGTTTAGTAGTGCTCGAAAAAGAATGTCTGTGATAGTAAGGAATGAGAACGATCAGTTGTTTCTATTTTGCAAGGGTGCAGACAGGTTAGATCTCAACCCTTTATAAAACGTTTCTATTTATTCATGAAAAGACAAGGATTCAATATTAATTTAAAATCTCATGAGAAAAAAAATGTGAGAACAGAGATTTTCCAAATATCGGCTGGTGTAAAGATTTCAAGGATATGAAGTGTCTTGAAGACAAGCATAGAATTTTAACTTAGGCCTTTTCCTCCTCATGTCCTGGCTCTTTTATATTAATATTGGAAGCATGTAGGCCAACGATATGTAGGCAACTCTGTTAAAGTCAATGCCAATGATTGTTCTGCTTATAATGCTTTTATTTGGTGATAGATTCTTTTATAATGGCTATTTTTATGTCCGTGCAGTGTCATTTTTGAAAGATTGTCAAAGAAGCAAGGGAGAGAGTTTGAGGAAGCGACAAGAACTCATATAAGCAAATATGCTGATGCTGGGTTAAGAACCTTGGCAATTGCATACCGTGAGCTTGATGAAGAGGAGTACAAAGTCTGGAATGAAGAATTTATGGAGGCTATAAATACTGTAAGTGCAGACCGGGATGCAAAAGTGGATGCTGTCACAGACAAAATTGAAAGGGAATTGATTCTTGTTGGTGCAACTGCTGTCGAGGACAAACTGCAAAAGGGGGTGGGTCATAATAACAAAAGTGTCTTGCTTTTCTTGTGGCACAATTTCCGATGTCATTAGTTGATGACTGGTGAAAGGGACAATGCTTTGTTGTATTATTTTGTATAAGTGTTTTTTTTCCCATCTGTTCACAGGAACTAAAGTGATTTCTTTGATAACTTGCAGGTTCCTCAGTGCATTGACAAGCTAGCACAGGCTGGTATTAAGATCTGGGTTTTGACTGGAGATAAATTGGAAACTGCCATCAATATTGGGTATAGTCTAAAGCACTTGATAGCATGTGTTTGAATATGTTTTATAGTTAAATTTTAATTTACCTCGGTGGTTATCTAATGGTTACCATTTTACCCTACTCATTTTCCTTAAATGGATTTTATCCCTGCAGATTTGCATGCAGTTTTCTGAGACAAGGAATGAAGCAAATACTGATCACATTGGATACACCTGAGATAAATGTAGTAGAGGCACAAGGAGACAAGGAAGCCATTTCAAAGGTAAATGTCTCATTTGATGACTGTTTCACAACAATCTGAAACATGTATCTATATCTTCAATTTATCCAAAGGACTCATACTCTAAGTTTACATGTCGTTGTTTATTATTTTTTTCAGGTCTCCAGGGAAAGTGTACGAAAACAAATTAGTGATGGACAAATGCAAGTGAGTTCAGTAAGAGGCAATGATGATGTGTTTGCTCTGATTATTGATGGGAAGTCATTGGCATATGCATTGGAGAAAGAAATTAAAGAGAAGTTTCTAAGTGTGGCTATTGGCTGTGCATCAGTTATTTGCTGCCGAGTCTCACCAAAACAGAAAGCACTTGTAAGTTTCCTTTGGAACCAGGTTCACTAGGATTTCAAAGATTTTTTTATTGCGGACTTGCCTTTTCAGATAATTAAAATCCATGTCTTGTCATTTATGTTTACCACCGTAAACTGCATCTTTCAGATGACTGTACTGCAACTAAGCTATAGCTGTTTGTATATTAGTGTCTTGTGACAAGGACTTTGGCATGAAAGTTGGTGGAATTTTCCCAGCGTCCAGGCTTTGTGCCAATTTTTATGATATTTGTTAGTCTTATGAAAGATGGTAACTGCACAGGTTACTCGGCTGGTTAAGGAAGGTACCGGGAAAACCACATTAGCAATTGGTGATGGGGCCAATGATGTAGGCATGCTTCAGGAGGCAGATATTGGAATTGGTATCAGTGGTGTTGAAGGCATGCAGGTTGTTTCTTTATCTGCATTTACTATCTTTAAAATGATTTTTATGGTTTGGTTGAATTGTTTGAAGGTGCAGCTAGGTCCAGAAGCATACTACCTTTTGTATCATTGCTTTTCCTTTCAAGGATATAAATAGTATTAATTTAATTTTTTTATGAACCTTCCTGTTTCAATTCTGGTGCAATTCTCTTTGTAGCTCTTATCAAACTAACAAAGTTGCAATTGCAGGCCGTTATGGCAAGTGATTTTGCCATAGCTCAATTTTGTTTCCTCGAACGGTTGCTTCTTGTACATGGCCATTGGTGTTACCGACGAATAGCAACTATGGTAGTTAAATCAAGTCCTTTTAATGTATATGTTTTATTTCTTTTTTATTATATAACATCTTAATGTGCTTGAATCACAGACTCATGGTTTATCTGGATGTTGATTATGCAGATATGTTACTTTTTCTACAAGAACATTGCCTTTGGCTTTACCTTGTTTTATTTTGAAGCATATGCTTCATTTTCCGGACAAGCAGCATATAATGACTGGTACATGTCACTTTTCAATGTCTTTTTTACTTCGCTTCCAGTTATTGCATTGGGAGTTTTTGAGCAAGATGTATCTGCGCGTTTCTGCCTACAGGTATGAGTCTTTTAGAATTATTACTGTAATGTTAAAGACCTGTTCTAATTTTGCTTCTACTTTTGTCATACTTCTCTCATGTTTATGGTCAGTTGTTGGACGTTTATAAAATCATCTTATTTCCTTGCATAAAGTCTATAGCTTGCAGTTTATGTTTCTGTTGAACTTTGGAAGTATATGTTTGGTATGTTTTTTTAATCATGATGAATATTTCATGGTGTATTATGCAGTTTCCGCTTCTGTATCAGGAAGGACTACAGAATATCCTCTTCCGTTGGGCTCGGATTTTTGGCTGGATGTTTAATGGGATTTGTAGTTCTACCATTATTTTCTTTTTCTCTACAAACATCCTTAAGCATCAGGCATTTCGACATGGTGGTCAAGTTTCAGGTATGGAGGTCCTTGGAGCAACCATGTATACTTGCATTGTCTGGACAGTAAATTGCCAGATAGCAATGGCCATCAGTTATTTCACGTGGATACAGCATCTAGTCATATGGGGCAGTATTGCATTCTGGTATTTGTTTCTTTTTGTATATGGATCTATTAAACCAACATTTTCGACTACAGCATACAAAGTTCTTGTTGAAGCTTGTGGCCCCAGTCCTATGTACTGGTTCATTACACTACTTGTTGTTATCTCCACTCTAGTTCCTTACTTCACATATACAGCTTTCGAAAGAAGGTTCTTTCCTTTGTATCACAGCCTTATTCAATGGGCAAGGCATGAAGGTATATATGAAGACCCAGTGCTACAAACGATTCCAGTGCATAGGATTCATGTTGGTTTTACCGCAAGAGTTGAAGCCGGCATTGAGCACTTTAAGAACAAAATTCGTCATAGCCACAATGGTGACAGAGTAACGGGTTTGCAGAATGACTCACACTAGGCATCTATCACCGTTTTGGTTGGGGCCTGTCTAATTTATTGATCATTTGATTTAGTGGACTTGAAATGTGAGCAAAAAGTTGAACCAATAGTTCGAATGGAAGACCCTGGTTCCATCTCTGCTTCTGTTCAGCAGTATTCAAGACAATCAGACATTGTTTGGCTACTTATTTTGAGGCCTTACAGGGAAAACAGGTAAAAATTACAAGGCTTGGCCTTGGTTTGAGTAAGTGTGTTCATACTGGCTTTAAGGACAGAAAGAAATATGCTAGCATATTGTTTGATTTGTGGATGGTTTCCAACAAGGCCGAGTCCATCATAGGTTCATTCATTATCAGATCACCATATTCTTTTACTTGTAAATCATTGTACCAAATATCTTTGTATTTTAATGCCTCTTTCCTCGTATATAAGATTTGAGCATAGGATAAAACCAGAATTCTGTAAAGAGTTTTAGGTTTGCATTCTGTTATTCAGATGAAAGGATGATTATATTCGTAGCGCTGGTATTTCAAATGTACTTAGAGCTTTCATATTTAGTTGTTATAATAATGGTTTCACTATTCAGGTATATCCAAGGCACGGAGGATGGGTTTAGGTCAAAAGACAAACGTTCTGAAAGTGTCTTTGGTAATATCATTGGTCAATGCATTTCAATTGACTTCTATGTGGACTTTTTTGCTGGTTACCAAAAAATTCATTTAGCAATGCATTGCTGCATATTGTTGAGGTTCGGAGCTGTTCATCCAAGATTGAAAACTTGTATTAATACCAGAGTTAAAAATACTATTTAATCGTTAGACAGAGTTAGTCAATACTTCTCCCTATATCTGTTTGGTGCCATATACACACTGCATCCCAACCCTCCAAGTCAAGGCAATGACCGTGAAGAGGAAAGACGGGATTTTTTTGCCCCAAAACTCAACTTGACTAAATTTTATTATATTAAATCCCATACTCCAAAATTTCTCTTCCGTTGGTTTTTTGGATTTCTTCGGTTTCCTCTAGATGTAAATTTTTGAGTTTACTGGAGGTGTTGCATGCTTTTATCATGTGAATTGCTTGCAATTGTTATTGCATACATTCTTGCTTTGGACTGCTTTATGCTTGCTATTTGAGGGCTATGAACTTTTTTTAGTACTCGGTTTGAATTTCGGATGCATGGGTAAATTTCAGACTAAAATAGAAGTCTATGTTTTTCAAAATGTACAAAATTTATTAGCGTCCGAATTATACATTAAAAACAGGAGACTTGCCATATATAGGTCTTGTGAGCGGGACATGGTTACCTAGGAACACTCTTATTCTGGCCAAAATCACGGGATTTGCTTTTTTGTTGTTAGATTAATCAGTGAAATGTTGTCAAACAGCATATATGTGGATTAGTATACATATTTTATGCTTGAAAGTAAATATCAGTCATTCCACTTAATGAAAATATGTTTATTTTGACTTTTTAAGTGATGGACAACAGTGAAGGTTTTCTAGCCCCATGACTCAATCAAACATGCAAAGTGATCAATAGACAGACATGAAATATCTTAGATATTCGATACTTTTCTTTGTTTAGAGGAATGAAGTATTGTATAGGGCCAAATTTGAATCACTTCAGCAAAGGCCAAACGAAGTTGATTTCAACTTCATTTGAGAGATTTTGTATTTGTTTGGTGCATATGGCTTTGTGAAAGTGGTCTTCAAAGTTTCAGACATGAAGTTGATTCATCTGAGAGATTTTGTATTTGTTTGTTGCATGTAGCGATTTTGTATTTGTTTGGTGCATGTAGCTTTGTGTAAGTGGTTTTGCAGTTCCAGATATGAAGTTCATTCCTATGCGAGATTTTGTTTTTATTTGGTGCATGTAGATTTGTGTAAGTGGTATTTATAGTGTTAGGTCTCTATAATATTAATGTAGCCCTCATATTGTTATTCTTGTGTCCCATAGAAGCTCGCTATTGTTATTGTTGTGCCCTTACATTATTATTGTTATGTAAACTTTGATTATATTGTAACCCCTTAGACTCCTATATATACCAAGGAGGTTTTGTTATTTGAGTCATCCAAGAATTGTTCATTTATGAGATGTAAAAGGAGGTTGTCTGCTCGAAGTGACTTATTTTGAAGTTGTTGATTTATTTTTTCTTTTATTTTCTGATCTAATTACGTAACATTTGGTATCAAAGCTTTGGATTCTAGGGTTTCGTTATATATACCAAGGAGGTTTTGTTATTTGAGTCATCCAAGAATTGTTCATTTATGAGATGTAAAAGGAGGTTGTCTGCTCGAAGTGACTTATTTTGAAGTTGTTGATTTATTTTTTCTTTTATTTTCTGATCTAATTACGTAACATTTGGTATCAAAGCTTTGGATTCTAGGGTTTCGTTATTTCAAATAAGTTATGTTGACAATTTCACTATAATTTCTAAAGGAGCATAGGATTGATGTTTTCATAGAGACTTTAAAGGATATCATCTAACATAAGGTTCACTTCTGGAACCTAATTCATAGGAGAAGACATTCAAGGTGACAATAAAAATTGAAAGCAAAATTATGGCAACAAGGAAGTTACCACTCACAACTATAAAGATGAAAGTGTTACTGCTCTTATCCTCCCACAATTTACAAGGTTGACACCACAACAATTGAAGGAAAAAAATATTAGGACATTGTTACAATTGTGATAACAAATACACTAAGAGTCATAAGTGTGTTGACAAAAAAATATTTTACATAAATTGTGAAGAGGAGGAAGAAAAAGAACAAGAAACATTAAAATAAGATGATATCCACCAGGAACCAACCCCAAAGAAATAAATTATGAATGCGTTCATATCTTGTAATGCATTGGCAAAAATTACCACTCTTCAAACTCTCAAGATAGAATGATATATTGAGAAAAAAATAGTAATATTGTTGATCAATTTTGGTAGTACTCATTATTTTATTCATTATAAGATAGCCAAGGGCCTTCTATATTTAGCACCAAAGTATCAAGTGATGGTTGCAAATGGAGGAACTATAAATTGGTTAGGGAAGTGCCCTAATATCAATCTAACCATGAAAGAATATGTATTGAATAATCCAATGCATTCCATTCCAATGGGTGGTGTTGATCTTGTATTAGGAGTCCAATGGTTACAATATTTTTTACGATATTTTTAAATGTTTAAGATTCTTTTTTGAAATTTTTCTAGGAAGAAAGTAAAATTGAATTAAGGGGCATCACAGGGAAATCGAGGAAGATAATCGGCTCTAATGACATGACAAAACTTTTGAAGAAAGAACAACGATGCATATTTGCGCAATTATGCTCACTAGATGTTCAAACTTCAAAATCATTTGGTTCTCCAGATCTCCAAAGAATCTTGGACAATCATTCCAAAGTATTTGAGACTCCCAATGGACTTCCACTTATCCATGATCATGATCATGATGTTCACTTGATTGCAGGAAGCGTTCCTCCAAACATCAGACTTTATAGATATCCTTGTGCCGAAAAGAGTGAAATTGAACATATGATTGCAAAAAATGCTAAAGGCAGAGATAATTCAACTTAGCAAAAGTTTTTTCTCTGCTACAGTAGTATTGGCACTGGTGAACACTAGTATTGCAGCAATAATGTTGCAACTCCTGGAGCTTCCTACTTTACTTTTATCAACCCGGTAGTTCGTAACAAACTTGGAAGCGACAATGCTATATGCACAAGTACTAGCTCTTACTGCAGGCTGCCACTTGGCCAGTTGACGCAAGATTGCTAGGAGCTTAAGCCAACTTCTATGAATTCTCAGAAGAAGCTTTTAACTGTGATGAAAAAAAACTAACTCTATAGAGGCTATCCTATTTGCAGAAAGAGAAGGAAAACTGAAATGTAAAAGCAAACCCTAATAAATCCTAGTTTACCCACTAACCCTACTTTTGCAGGAAAAGAGATAAAAACTGATGAAATGAGTGCCATTGACTACTGAAAAGGTGAATTGCGTTTATTCAAGCTAATTCTGAAAAGAAATGAGAAGAAAACATCTGTTTTGTGTTTTTGAGTGCTCTTATGTGAAATTATTATGCTTGTGATTTATCTGGTTGTGATTGTGTAGAGGTTTGGTAGCGAAGGAAGGTGGAGTTGGTTTTTGCAGAGGTGGAAGAAGGTGTGGAGAGGTCCTAAGAAGCCCCTAGTACATTTCTGAAGACTTCCATTGCAATCGGATTTCAAAAAACCACTTACAGGGAATTCTATAGTAGGCTGCAGGGGATCTACAGGAGAAGGCTGAGAGCTATTTTATGAGTTTTGAAGGTGGAAAAATGATGGATAAGGGTAACTGAAGGCTAGATGAAGGTGTTGAGGTGTCTGGAGCTTGTCAAGGAAGATCAAGAAATAACATGATGGTTGGATTTGTTCAAATGGCAAGAGGGAAGTTTATGGAGAAAAATGCATAAATTAGGGCAGATTGGCGAAATGTTGCGAATGACTTGGGAAATATGTGGGAAGTGAGCTAGTGTTGGCTGCTTTATAGATGTACGGTGAGCTGAGGTGTCCTGCAAGAGATCTGCACATCTACTTACAAAAATTGATCAAAGAAAGGACTAATTATGCCATGAAAACAGAAATTTCTCTAGCTTGACTTAATTTCTGACCTACAACAGAAAATGCTGAACAATAACCTTTAATCAGAAAAGCATGCAGAGAGATCTATTGTAAAAGAACAAGAAATGATCTACGTAACTAAATCTGAATCATTATATCAATATTTCCAAATCAAGTTATCACACTAGCAATTGCATGTAAGAGCAAAACTGTGTTTTTGGTGGCAGCAATTGTGCATTGACCTCAAATCATAGTCCCAGGAAGGGAGAAAGGTGATCAGGGCCTGCTGTTGGCCTTTTTAAATCTTATTTTGTCACTGCAATAACTTACTTGAGCAACTGAAACAAAAACAACTATGCAAACCATAAAAAACAACATAATCTAAACAAAGTAAAATGAATCTATGTAACAGAAATTAACTCATGAACTAAAGCAAAAACATATAAGTACAAAGTAAGAGGTGTTGGGTAGCTTGGGTTGGGCTCTAACCCAAGAGCCTCAGCTCTCTGAAAGAGATCAGTGCTGGCTCAAAAATTGTTTCATTTTCATTATAAAAAATAATAGTCACATTACATGAACTGTTCTAAAAAAGGAAGCTCGAAAATGAGTTGAACAAGTGCTGCACAATAGTGCGAAAATTCTACTAATCACTGGCTAACCTACTGAAGCTCTAAGCCCCCTTATTTATACAAATGTAATCTTTTAACAACCCTCCTAAAATCAAGGAGCTCAGCGTCCCAAAACTACAGATAAACAACAATCCTTCTTTACTTGCTCAACTTCCCCTTGGATGCACTAATGTGGCTACTTGTGCTCCGAGTTTCTGATGGAGAATTCGAGGTAAGGGTTCATAAATGAAGGGGACACCCCCTACAAAATTTCTTCCCTGTTTTCCTCGAATATTGACTGCCAAATGTTCAGAAATCCTTTGATTTTGTCTTAAAATTGACCAAAAATCTGCATAAAGCACACATTAGACTTCATGGCATAATGACTAACCCAATTCACTATATTAGCATAAATATAATAAAAAACATGCAATAAATTAATGAGAATGGTGGGTTAAGTCGAATTAAGAGGCAAAATGAGCCCATATAATTACCCATTTATGGGGCTCATCATTACCCTCCACTGAAGGTGTTGCTCATCCTCTGAGCAACTAATCCATCTCCTCATCTTTGATTGCCTTGATGGCCTCCCTGACATTTCATGCCTCAAATATGCGATCCTATTCCCTTTCATGGAATCCAACTTTGTCATCTACCTCTTCCCACTGCTGTCTTTCTTCTTCTTCCCTTGTGCCTTCCAGTAATCCTAGCAGCGGTGGAGGACTTAGCTTCAGACCAATCTAATGGAATTTCAGATTTTGCATAGAGTGCTTATACGGGGGCACTCTCTTTAGTGCTTCTCTCATTCTGTTTGGGGAGTGGTACTCCCTGATCTGTAAGTTGTGGGGTAGTGTGTTCCACCTTCTCGTGCATGCATGGATGCAATCTTCCCCAAACAATCTTTCCATGTCTTCAAAATATGCAATAGCCTGAGCTTGATCATTGATGTACTTAGGGGCACTTTGAGGATTAGCTACAAGTTGTTGTTGTGTGCTAATGAAAGCCATAGGGTCTGATGGTTCTGCTCTAATCATCAGAGGTTCATTCTGCTCTTTTGCCATCATTTTCTGGATTTCTGCTGCTCTCTTGTCTTCATGACTCCTCTAGGATGCCATGGCCATCAATTGTAAGTCACCCATCTTTGCATTAGGGCCCCATAGGTTCATATTAGTAAGGGCCATGTTATGTAGATAAAACCCTACCAACCTCGCCTTGTCCTCTGCTGAATTTTGTTCACACAAGTCTATGAACTGCCCATAATTCTAGAAAGGTATTATGCCCCTCTGGGCCAGGGTCTTGATCTGAAATTGGAGCCACTGATCCTCGAAGTACACTGCATATGATTTAACTGGCTGCCTGCACTGTAGTGCTTCCATAGCCCAGCTAGCCATGCAGGCTAATTGGGCTTATCTTTCCTATAACTGTCTTCTTAAGATTAATATCTCATTTTCTGCCTGGGGTTCCCTCTTTTTCTTCATCTGTGGTCTTTCCTGTCTCTGCTGGCTTTGTTTCTTCTATCCCTGTTTTGGTTTGTTCCTCTTCCTGCTTAGTTTTTGCCTTTTCTGTGGTAGCCTTTTTCTGTACTGTCTTAGGCTTTTTTCTCTTTGTTCCAGGCCTCTTCATTTTCTTTGTTGTGGTCTTGTTCTTCTCTATTCTTGGTTCCTTCTTCTTTTCTGTTTTAGCCTTATCTTCCTTGGTGTCATGTTTCTCCTTCCTAAAATGGCGTTACTCCTTTGTAGATGTGAGTATGAAGATGGTGAAGGAGACAATGTCTTAGAACAGAGAGCAGATGAAACTGTGTTTTTTTTTTTAAGAAACAGGCAGAATTTTGAATGCAATTTCCTTTTTTACAGGCTTAATTTCTCTATAGTTGCATCACTCCTATTCGTAGATGTGAATACCACAGTGGAGAAGGAGATAATATTTCAGCACAGAGAGCAGATAAAAAGACTTTTTTTTTAAGAAACAGACAAAATTTCGATTTCAATTCTCGTTCATTTTCAACTCAATACTTGCTGAAAATCACATTACCCTTTGTGTATATGAATATGCAGAGTGGGTTTTCACCGAGCCTACCTTTTTTAGCCCGTATTTGAAAGAAAATCTCGGTTTTTCTTCTGCAATGCTGCTCACTGGCCCTCCTATAGAAAGGTTCATGTAGAACTCTGTTTCTGCTCTTGTAGAATCTGATAATGCTCCTGTAGAGCCCGATAGGCGGGCAAGTCCTGAAAATAATAGAATTCCACTGTTTCGAGGCTCTGGAGGTGGTAGGTAGGTTGCTACAGTCGAGAGCACATCAACACAAATGAGAACAAAGGTGGTGAAGGCAATTGACTGCAGCGTACTTAAGCTTACGAGAGAGTTCTGTGGTGATGAGGTGAGGTGGCAGGATGGGTACGTTACCCTCATCTAGACCGTTGGTCCTTACTTCAGTGTCATGAAAATTTTATGCCGCCTGCCACAATAAATTCCATCATTCCCATTAGATTCCACCACTACCTGTTTTGAAATTTTTTCGAGTTCACTGATCACATGTGCTAAGTGCATTCGCTGAGCGATGTTTGAACTGGACGAGGGTGGCTAGTTAGTTGGCCAACGGTCTAGTTTTCTTGCAACCATCTCATTTGTCAATGCAGTTTTTAGATCATACAGATGTAACAGAGGAATGGGTTTAGTCACTTAACTGTAAGTCCGAATGCGTTTGCTGTGAGGTGCTATGGCTCCTCTGACTGTTGCATGCTTGTATTTCCCTTGCTGCATGCTCTCTGCTTTCTGATGTGGCTATTTTTCTTGTGCAGGTATCCTCTGGCTGGATCTAAGCTACAGGAGTCTGCTTCAACCTTTAGATTTGCATCCTCATGTTGCTGATGCTAGATTTTAATAGGACAGTGACTTGTTTTGTCCATATCTCCCAAACGGTACCGTGGATTGACCTGAAATTTTCTGAGCATGTTTCCATCATCATTATGCACCCCCCATAGAAAAATTGTGGTCAATGGATTCACAGATTTCGAGAAAAATTGAAAACGACTGAAGGTGATGGAGGCCAATTTCTTGGAAACCGTGCACTAGAATTAACTGAAATTGCTTGGGCATGTTACTATCACCCATATGCATCTTCCCATGAAATAGTTTTTTAAATGGATGCACGGTTTTCAAGTTAGGGAAAAAACAAATTTTTTCTTTATGTATTTTTGTATCAGAGCATTTTGCAGTGTTTTGGACAGTAAGAAAAAATGAGCTTGGGCTGTAATGCAGACTTGGAAATGATAGAAGAGAGGTTTAAATATTGCAGGGGGATTTATAAACCCTTTATGAAGCTTCCTTGTTCCCCAAATTGCTTTTAAAATCTATTTCTAGCTCTTTGTAATTTTTATAGGAGCCTTCTGTAGAAAATACAGTCTTTAGAAAAGAAGCACAGTGAGGTGGAAAGAATGTCAAGACTGATGGAGAAAGGTGAGGGAAGGTCGGATAGGTGTTGTTATTGATTTCAAAGCTTTCTTCACACCTGTTTCTGCTTCTTGAAGTCCTCTTGCAAACCTGCAATACAACTGGAAATTCATTTTTCTTTTCCTTTTTCTCTTTTTTTTTTTAAAACAACTAGGGCGTCTCAAGGAGGTTTTCACTTTAATTGCCTGCCCTAGGCGCTTCCAAGGGAAGTTTTCACTCAGGGATCTTATTCTTTTTTTATGTTCTCTTCTTTCCAACCCATTGACTGCCTCATGGAGGTTTTCAATCAATGAGTCAATCTGAGGCGCCTCTGATGAAGTTTTCACCTTAGATTTTTATTTTTTTATCTTATTTTTCATTTTTTTCTCTACCCTACCCTACTTGAAAAACAAAATCATTTTCAAGTATAAAAATACTTCCAATGGAGCCATGTGCACATCGAGATGATAGACAAAATGATGTGGAGGCTTGAAATATATGCTTTGACATGTATTTAGATTTCGAAGACCAAATGATTTGACTTTGAAGGGATCAAGCATAGTAGAGGAAGAGAGTACTACTGCAACTTAATGACTGTTTGGAACCATATTTGAATATAGTTGTGATGTCCTTGGTACTTTTGCTGATATTGATCATTCTTCATGTCTTCTTCTATCATGACCTTCACATCTTCCTATTTTTGCTGATCTTTCTCTTGATTACATGGAGGATTTGATGATAACCATGAGGGAGCTCTTTCAATATCTGATTTTGATGTCTTCTCGTCATCAAGTGCAACCCATGGTCCTTTGATCTTCTCTTTTGAATCTTTTTCTGCTAGATGTGGTCCTTCAATATAATCTTTTTTTTGCAATACTCTTCCTGAGCTATGGTGAATATCATTGAGCTCAAGAAGAGTTGTTTGGAAGTATTGTACCTCAACATTGTAATTTGGTTGAGCTGCTTAAATGTGCAGATTTGGAAATGGTGGTATGGGAAGTTGAGTGGGAGTGTATACTTGAGATGGATGCGGATGGGGTTGTGGTTGGGCAGGTGGTTTCCAACTATATACTTGCTGAGCTTGTCTGTTGTTCGGCTGAGGAGACATTTGAGGTTGCCTTGGTGAAGCATAAGACAATGGTTGAGTAGGTGGTGGAGGAAAAATAGCGGGAGGAGAGTTGTACTAGGGCCTCCACCCCTGATGAGATGCATTCCACTGAGGTTGCGGTTGAGCATAGAGTTGAAATGAATGGGTGGCTAGTTAGGCATGATATGGAGATGTGAATGACTAAGGAGGAGGCGTGGACCAGGAAGGATGAGCAGGGGGCCCCAAGAAGGTATGGATGTGACTTGGTTGGGGTTGTAGTATGCCTGAGATGTCTCTTGCATCCCCTGCTGATATGGTCTAGGTCCATGCGGCCTCTTTTGGCTTACGTAATAGATATGTTCAGTGACTTTTGCGGCCCTTTGGCATACAGCGTTAAGTCCAGGCAAGGAAGGGCATTTTTCTGTAGAATGATTTTCTTCGCAGATTGAACAAACCTCTATAGAGTTCAATGGACATTCATTCCTAGAATGCCTCCTAGTGCATCTAGGGCAAAAAATGGCCAAAGCCCTCTCTGCTTCCTCTTGTCTTCTTTTCATATGCATGGCAAGAATCTGCAACATTTCACTTTTGAGGTCTTCCAGCATGCTTCCAATTTCAACTTTAATGGATGAATTGGAAGAAAAGGTACTGCTCCCAACATTTCCGTTCTCAGCCATTGGCTCCAGAGGAATGTTTTCTTCTTCTTCTTTCCCTATAGGTTCTTCAAATATGTCTGGCTGTTACCTAGGGGTTTTTCTTGATTGCAGCCACTGAAGAAGAGAGAAGGTTGGCTGTGTGAAGCAGTGAGGTTGTTGGGCAAACATTTTCCTAAATTACCTCTACTCCTACGAGGCATGAAAGGAAATATTTTTGGTGATTTTTGTTTTTTTTTCTGCTTGTACCTGCAAAACTGAAATTGATTGAACAAACAAATTGCAACTACTGAAATGAAACGACAGAATTGAAATAAAAGTAAGGAAATGACTAATCTACTTTGCTGAAATAGAAATAGCAGAATTGAAATGAAAGCAGGGAAATGACTGTTCTACTTTTGCTAAAATGGAAATTGCATAATTGAAATGAAAGCAGGGAAATGACTAATCTACTTTTGCTGAAATGAAAATTGCAGAATTGAAATGAAAGCAGGGAAATGACTAATCTACTTTGGCTGAAATGGGAATTGCAGAATTGAAATGAAAGCAAGGAAATGCAGGAATTGAAAGAAATAACTACTCTACTTTCGCTGAAATAAACTACTTAGCAGAACGTTGTAGTAGAAAATAAAAGAAAGCAGTAATCACAAAATACTCTGACGCTTCTCCAGCAATGGCACCAAAAACTGGTGAGCACCAGTATTGCAGCAATAATGCTGCAACTCCTAGGGCTTTCTACTTTGCTTTTATCAATCCGGTAGTTTGTAACAAACTTGGAAACGACGGTGTTGTATGCACAAGTACTAGCTCTTACTACATGCTGTCACTTGGTCAACTGGCACAAGATCGCTAGGAGCTTAAGCCAACTTCTGTGATTTCTCAGAAGAAGCTTTTAACTGTGATGAAAGAAAGCTAACTCTACAGAGACTATCCTATTTGCAGAAAGAGAAAGAAAATTGAAATGTAAAAACAAACCCTAACAAACCCTAACAAACCCTAATTTACCCACTAACCCTAATTTTACAGGAAAAGAGATGAAAACTGATGAAATGAGTGCCATTGACTACTGAAAAGGTGAATTGCATTTATTCAAGCTAATTCTGAAAAGAAATGAGAAGAAAGCATCTTTTTGGGTTTTTGAGTGCTCTTATGTGAAATTATTATGCTTGTGATTTATCTAGTTGTGATTGTGTAGAGGTTTGGTGGCGAATGAAGGTGGAGTTGGTTTTTGCATAGGTGGAGGAAGGAGTGGAGAGGTCCTAAAAAGCCCCCAGTACCCTTCTGAAGACTTCTATTGCAATCGGATTTCGAAAAACCACTTACAGGGAATTCTACAAGAGGTTGCAGGGGATCTACAAGATGATCTACGAGAAGATCTACAAGAGGAGGCTGAGAGATATTTTTAGAGTTTTGAAGGTGGAAAAATGATGGAAAAGGGTAATTGAAGGCTAGATGAAGGTGTTTAGGTGTCTGGAGCTTGTCAAGGAAGATCAAGAAAGAACATGATGGTCAGATTTGTTCAAATGGCAAGAGGAAATCTTATGGAGAAAAATGCAGAAATTAACGCATATTGGCGAAATATTGCGAATGGGCTTGGGAAATTTGTGGGAAGTGAGCTGGTGCTGGCTACTTTACGGATGTATGGTGAGCTAAGGTGTCCTACAAGAGATCTGCACATCTACTTACAAAAACTGATCAAAGAAAGGACTAACTATGCCATGAAAATAGAATTTTCTCTAGCTTGACTTAATTTCTGACCTACAACAGAAAATGCTGAACAGTAACCTTTGAACAGAAAAGCATGCAGAGAGATATATTGTAAAAGAACAAGAAATGATCTAGGCAACTGAATCTGAATCACTATATAAATCTTTCCAAATCAAGTTATCACACTAGCAATTGCATGGAAGAGCAAAACTATGTTTTTGGTGGTAGCAGTAGTGCCTTGACTCAAATCATAGTCCTAGGAAGGGAGAAAGGAGATCAGGGCCTGCTGTTGGCCTTTTTGAATCTTATTCTATCACTGCAGTAATCTACTTGAGCAACTGAAACAAAAACAGTTATGCAAACGATCAAAAACAACCTAATCTAAACAAAGTAAAATGAATCTATGTAACATAAATTAACTCATGAACTGAAGCAAAAACATATAAGTACAAAGCAGGAAGTGCTGGGCAGCTTGGGTTGGGCCCTAAACCAAGAGCTTAAGCCCTCTGAAAGATATCAGTGCTGGCTCAAACACTGTTTCATCTTCATTATAAAAAATAATAGTCACATTACATGAACTGTTATAAAAAAGGAAGCTCGAAAATGAATTGAACAAGTGCTGCACAATAGTGAGAAAATTATACTAATGACTGGCTAACCTACTGAGGCCCTAAGCCCCCCTATTTATACAAATGGAATCCTTTAAAAACCCTCCTAAAGTCAAAGAGCTCAGCTTCCCAAAACTACAGATAAACAACTGTCATTCTTTACTTGCTCGGCTATCCTTTGGATGCACTAATGTGGCTACTTGTGCTCTGAGTTTCTGATGGAGAATACGAGGTAAGGGTTCATAAATGAAGGGGACACCTCCCTACAAATCCTCTTCCTTGTTTTCCTCGAATATTGGTTGCCAAATGCTCCTAAATCTTTTGATTTTGTATCAAAATTGACCAAAAATCTGCATAAAACACACATTAGACTTCATGGCATAATGACTAATCCAATTCACTCTATTAGCATAAATATAATAAAAAACATGCAATAAACTAATGAGAATGGTGGATTAAGTCAAATTAAGAGGCAAAATGACTCCATATAATTACCCATTTCTGGGGCTTATCAATACACAAGAAAGATAGATCATGACATATGTGTTCGGATTACAGGGAGTTCAACAAACTCACTATTAAAGATAAATTTCTCATTCATGTCATTGATGAATTGTTGAATGAATTACATGGAGCAATTTACTTCACCAAGATGGATCTTCGTTCAGGATATCATCAAATTATAATGAACATTGAAGACATTCTGAAAACATCATTTATAACTCATGAAGGTCATTATGAAATTTTGGTCATGCTTTTAGGCCTTATTAATGCACCTTCCACATTTCAAAGTTTGATGAATTCAATTTTCAAGCCCTTCCTTAGAAGATCTGCGTCAGTATTTCTTGATGATATACTGATCTACAACAAGTCTTAGAAGAATTATGTTCAACATGTTGATAGGGTTTTCAAACTATCGGAAGAGAAACAATTGTATGCAAAAACCTCCAAATGTTTCTTTGGGGTATAAGAGGTAGAATATTTGGGTCATATTGTATCTCATGAGGGAGTTAAGGTAGTTCCTAACAAAATTAAAGCCATCAAGGAATGGAAAATATCCACAACCCTAAAAAATCCTTGAGGATTTCTTGGGTTGATAGGGTATTATCACAAGTTTGTTAAGAATTATGGGAAAATAAAACCACTTATAACAACATTACCGAAGAAAGATGCATTTTTTTGGACTCCAGAAGCAACTAAGTTCTCCGAACATCTTAAAGAAGCAATATGCCAAGTTTAGTTTTTAGCTACTCCAGAGTTCACAAAAACTTTTATGGTGGAATGTGATGCCTCAATAAATGAAATAGGTGTTGTTTTAATGCAAGAAAGAAGACCCATTCCTTTTGAAAGTCGTACAATCAAGGGGAAGTATTTACACGAACCTATTTATGAGAAGAAAATGTTGACAATACATGCCCTAAAATAATGACACCCTTTCCTAATCGGAAGATACTTCAAGGTAAAAACATATCATGATATTCTTAAATACTTTTTTGGAAAAAATATTATCTTCAGAAGAACAACAAAAATGGGTCACAAAGATGTTGGGTTATGACTTTGAAATCAACTACAAAAAATGGAAGCAAAATGTTGTTTCAGATGTACTCTCAAGAAGAGATGAGGATGTTTAAGCATTTCTCTATGCCATCTCTATTATCTAACTTGACTGGACAACTAAAGCAAAGGAGGAAGGGAAGAATCATGAAGATGTATGGACACTCATTCAAAAGTTGCAGCAAGATCCCAGTACATATGATACATTGATCTGGAAAAATGACTCATTATGGTACCAAGATTGCTTATATCTGTGTAAACATTCTCAACTCAAACAAAAGATTCTTTTGGAATTGCACATCTCTCCTTTAGGAGGGCACTTAGGATTTTTAAAAACTTACCACAGGGTCAAGAAAGATTTTTTTTAGTATAACCTTAAATATGATGTTTAGAAGTTTGTGGCAGAGTGTTTGGTTTGCCAACAAAAGAAAGTTGAGACAATTAAGACCCCATGTCTATTACAACCTTTAACCATTCCAATTCAGCGTTGGAAGGAGGTTTCAATGAATTTTATCATAGGTTTACCCAAGTTTGAAGGAAAGAGTGTCATCATGGTGGTATTTGATAGTCATACCAAGTATGCACACTTTTGTTCATTATCTCATCCTTTTAAAGTTAGTATAGTTGCTACTACATTTACGGAAACAATTCAAAAGTTACATGGAAACCCAAAGATTATTGTAAGTGACATAGATCCCATTTTCACTGGAAATTTTTGGATGGAATTATTTTCTTGTCTTGGTACCCAATTAGCTCATAGCTCATCTTATCATCCTCAATCTGACGGGAAAACTGATATAGTGAACACATGTTTGGAAGGATATCTTCATTGCTTTGTATCTGATAAACAAACAAAATGGGTTAAGCATTAACCTCTGATTGAATGGTGATATAACACTTCCTTTCATACTGTAGCAAAAATGACCCCATTTATGTCATTGTTAACGGTGATGGACCCACCAACATGTCAAGGGGATCTCCCCGGTAAGAAGTCCCAATTAGACTTCAGACTGTTTGGTGTAGGAGTCCCAACAGTGGGTCATAAAGCAATGCCTTGACCGCAATGTGGCACAGATGGAAGTAATATAACTCTTTCAGTAGCAAGGGTGTGACTACTGCAGTGAGTCAATGAAGGTGTATGAGAAGTTTCTAACACAGTTGGGTTGAGATAAGTGTGCCCCTTGGAAACCTGTAAGTGTACTTAGCTGGGAAGGGAACACACGAGCGAAGATGCATCACAAGCTGGAAAGCAAGTCAGTCTGACAATCCAAAGTGATTGTTAAATCAAAAAAACATCTGCAAAAAGATTCATATAATTGCATACAAAAGTGTCCGTACACAACTACGTAAGTTAAAAAACATACATTGCTACGGCAACCGGAACAATCCAACTACAATAACAACATATGCATGAAAACGTGTTGGCTCTTATTATATAAAAAAGTGTAAGTTCCAATCATACAATACATCCATGTAAACCCGCTAGCCTCAATAGTGGAATGTTACAGACACATCCGCCTACTCCTCCAAAGAGATGAACTAGCTCCGTGCAGTGGAGAAGCCAAGGTGCGTTACAATATTGTCCAAGCTCTTTCCAAGATAGTCTTATCAGAAGCTTGGCTGACCAAAAGCCTATACAATGAGTTATAAGGGACTATTTATAGCAAAGGGTGAGGTCGCCCTTGACATTCCCCTTTGTGACTATTCAACTACCCTCATGACTCTTCACCTACTCTATGACTGTTACATCCACTATTGACAGTTGACTTACACTTGAAATGACTCAACATTACAATGCACATATACCCATGTGAACACAATGGCTTGAGAAGCCAAACTAGACATCACTCTGAATTAGACAACTATAGAAGTCCAACTGCTCAACATCCTCATATTGATCAACATTACCATATTGATGCTAAGCTCTGTAGTCCCTGATAATGTCCGCGTGTTTCGTGAAGACATCTGTCTAAAACCTAACCTTTGCCTCCACAGTATCTGGGTACACTGCTCGGGCTCCTCTGTCCAACTCGTCTAAAAGCATGCGCATCATTATCTTCAATGTGGTTGGACCAACAACATACTTGTGCTTGATGTCTGCACTAATAGGCAAGTCTGGGCTTGTGGCGATGTGCATCAACTTGTCAAAGTAGGAGTCAAGCTCTAGTCGGACCTTCTTCTTTGTATTCACCTTGGTGAGAGTCCTGATTGATAGGATGACATGCGTGCGCAACACAACATCCATACTCTTGAATACTTGTGCATGGGAGGCCTGTATGCCAGTGATGAACTGCGGGAGCTCTTCATAATTTCGGATCTGACTTCGGATATGTGCCTTCATCTTGACCGCATTAACCCTCATCATCTTAGGCATGTGAAGTAGGGCTCCATTGTACTTCATCATCCATGTTTACATGTCATCAACAATAGCATGCATGTTCGTCAAGATGCGTGCTCTTCTAGCACATTGCTGCTACCATCCGTTGAGATGGATGACTGCCTTGTGCACGGTACCAAACTTGGAGTGCAATGCTCACATAATTGTGTCAAGGGACAATACTTCATCTAGTATTGCCTTTTTCAGTTCAGCTCGGGCGAACATTGTCACTAAGTCTCCTCCTTGCTTGGCTGTTTGTAGATCCTTTGCCATTAGCTCATTCTCAGCTATTAGGAAGTGAACACTTGAGCTAGTGGCTTCGGCGTACACTCTGGTTGCATCAGCCAAGGCAACTAGATGTTTGCACAAATTAGTCACGATCACTCTATCTTCAACTTGCGCAAGCAATGTTTGATCCTCCAGAGTTGACACTTCAGAGACTACACAAATCTATGTTGGGATTCATCAAACGAGATGTTGTGCATCTCTTCTTCTGGTTGATCACCAAGGATCTTAGTGCCTCCTTGGTCATCCGAGACTTGCTCATCATTTGGATGCATTGAGTGGGTGAGTCGAACTCTTTGTGGTGAGGCATGAGGTCAGTGTCCTGTTCTAACTCCTTCTGCTCCATCTGCATCCAGCTGTTGAAGTGCTTATTCTATCTCATGAGCGAAGTCTTGCCCCTGTGATGGTTCACCCCGTTCTCTTAATGCCAGCTCTTCAAATGAATCAATTACTTGTACAAGCGCTGCTTCCTCTATTTTCACATGTTGCACCCCCTATTATATCTGCTGCTACTGTGCTTCCCTCTCATGTTTTCTCGGCTCTTGTTCCTTTTAGAGTTTCTCCCTCAGCTCATGCAACTTCTTCTCTACTTCTTCCATTCTATTCTTATCCTTCTACCTTCATGCGACTTGCTTGTCGTGCTGCTGCCTCTTTGCCTTTATAGCCATAGTTTCTTTCTCTACAAGTGGATCTGCTTGAAACTTGCAGATTTTCCTCCTCCATGCGATAGACAATCTTCCTCTTCCCTTTGTCATGCACTGGTATGCTTGGATTTGCTTCCACTGCTGCTACTGCTGGTGCTCTCCATGATGCTACTTTGTGTTGCTTCTCTAACCACTCCATAACGAAGTCAACCGGTTTATTGGTTTTGGAGAAACTGTAGCAATATCTCCATGGGTCCTCCTTGGCCCAATGAAATTCCCCATGGATCTAGTTGAACTGAACTCTCGTGCAGTGATCTTTCACAATGCAATGTGGGTCATATGGATTGTAGCTTCGGAGGTTGAATGGGTACTTCTTCATCAGTTCTGCTTCAACATCTGCTTGCTTGATATTTCGTATCTCATATAACCAAATCCTCAACGGAAGAGCGGGCCAAGGTTCCTTCTTCTTCCGATGCAGTATAGCTATTAGTCCTGCCGAGATGTGATAGGCTACTGCCTGCATGACAAGTATGTCCAAGGAAAACTTTGGTAGAACATGCAGAGGCTTCTCTACACTAAACATTCAGATGAAAGTGCCAGACGGTGAGGCATACCGATCTGCAATGCCTATTAGTGCCTCCATTGCTTCCTTTGACATGTAGGGTGGATCCTGTTTGAATATCATCTTGTACATAGGGGTGAAAAAATGATTGGATAGCTGTGTGATTACTCCTTTGAAGCTACATTCAGACAACAACTTGAAATATGTGTTCACAATAGTCTCTGCCAGTGACCATGCCCACTCCAAGCCCGGGAACTCATGTTGGGCACAGACTGCATCTAAGATGTAGGCAGACATGTAAATATCTGCATGCATACCTTTAGGTGAATATAGAGCCTTCATTACTTGCTCCTTCAGCTGATGAGCCAGTATGCTGGACCAGTTACATGGTTTTCCTTCTCTATCCAATTAGTCCAATGCAACTACCCAACTCTGTGGGAAGGTTTCCGTACTTGCTTGGCCATATAGTCGACCAGAAATATGATCAAGTATTGGTACACCTTCCTCAACATCTTTGTCTTGTATATCTGGTTGGGTGTCAACCTGAATCGAGTTGGCTCCTTTACCAAATTCTTTAGAATGTCTCTAGAGTTAGCATTGTTGTTGGTAAGCTGAATGGAGTCTCCATGACAGTCACTAGCTCTGACATCTGATGCTTCTCATCATAGTCATGTTCCCAGAAGGTCACAAGCTTCATCCCACTGACACTGCTCAAGGTCATGGTCTCGGGATTAGTGTGAGAGATGATCTAGTGTATCATATCCATGCATGGGAACACAGGATATCTGCATGCAATCCAATACAAGCCAGACTTGTTAATGTTCATGTACACCTGATAGTGTTCGAGGTGTTCCCAAAAAGTTCCTGCAAATGTTTCATTGACCTCTTGCCACTTTAGTTTGATGTCCTTGTCTAGATACACCTTTGTATCTTCATAGATCGGCAGACTAGAGGACACTTTCTCAACTATTTCTTTAGCTGCATTCCCATCAGTGTCCTGAGATCCTATTCTCTTGGAAGCCATTGAGATAGATGAAAACTTGAAAGATCTGGAGACAAGCAACATGCATGGCAAGAAACCTATTAATGGAAACAAAGCAACTTCGGGGAATGACACAACACATACCTGGGAAACTGATGGGAAATATTGCACAATTTCTTCTCGAAGGCTGGGTGACTAACTGCCAGAACTGCGCAAAAGGCAGTCTGGGATGTTTGGGAAGCAAGACTAGCTGCTGGCTACTGGGATTGTGCAATGCGCAATTCCAGATGGGAGCGACTGCAGGCTTAGGGACTGTATTGCGCAATTTTCTGGGCCAGTAGTCACTGCCCCTCAGAAATGCGCAAAATAGTCTTGGAGGGAAACGCTAGGCATAAATGTGCATTTATGGAGAGGAAGGCAGAGCCTTCCTTCCCTAGATTGTGTAATGCAGTCTTAGTGAAGGCAGAGTCTGGGCCGAGGTTGGCCTGACTTGCCAACAAGCAACTGAAAGAAAATACGACAGTGAATGCATGGTGACACTAAGTGATAGAAGTGATTGTCAGTGCATGCAAAACATGAATGAAAGATTCAACAAATAGATCAACATGCGTGTGGGTGAAACGGTTCGCCGATTCAATGAATGTATTCATGTAAATGACAGCAAGTGTTCCAAGAAATCGAGAAAACAACACTCACACAAGCAAATACAAAAAAAGCGATAAAAATGTTGAAAAGACAAGTTGAGGCCACTTACCCGTGAATCGTTGAGCCGGATGTGTCGAAGAGTCCTGGATGTGTTGTGGGATGTTAGAGCTCCAAGATTGATGTGAAAGAATGAGCTCTGATGCATCGAATAAAAAAGTTTGGGCTCATGACACACATGCCACAAATCTAGGAAAAAGCAACACTTGGAGGGAAGTTTTTAAAACAAATTTGCATGTAACCCCTGACTGCTAAAAATAGCACCCTAAATCATGGGATGATTTTTTAATGTTGCCTTTTTCTATTCTGGGAAGAGCAAGTCATGCATGCATGCAAGTCAAGTTTCCTTGGTCCAGGGTGGAACTGGTCAATCGAACTACTGATGCATGCAACTATTCAACTGCTTGAGAAAAATGCGCATTTCTGGCTGGGAGCTAGTGTTGAAAATAGCAACAAGAAATGCTAAAAATAGAAGTGATAAAACTAGTACTGCTATAAAACGCATTTCAGGATACATTCCAATATTAGTTAGTCCTTAACTAGAATTAGAATTAGAATTCATTTTTGATCTTAGCAGTTGTTTGAAAAATAATTAATTCATTTATCTTGAGTTAATTAGTTGTAGAAAATCAAACATGAAGTCTATGTGAAGACATGCAACAATTTCTCCATTGGTTGAGGAAGTTATCCCTTGATTAAACGAGATCAGGATGAGTTGTACTTTGAGTTGAAATTAGTTAGCTCAGTTAACTAAGTTGTAAAAACCCGATTATGCTGTATACAATTTTTTTTCTTCTTTTTTTTCAAAAACAAATACGACGAGAAAGAAACGCATTGAGATTTCACTTCATTCAACGCACACATTACTGAAGCTCATTTCAGGAACATATCAAAACATTTATATCCTTTTAATCTAAGATTAAGTAGTAACGAAATACACATGTACCGTACACCGGAAGGCGAGACTCCGCTTGCTCTGCTGTCGCTGGTATTCCCTAGTTGCCGGTCACTTCTGCGAGTGTATGATGACGCACTTGATCCGAAATAAGACCCACTGGTTTACCTCCCAGCCTACTCCTTGGGTACTCTTCTTCCCCGCGGAGCCCCGAGCTGCAATGAGGTTGTACAATGGAGGAAGAATCTAGCTGGCAGAGGAGAGCAACCTTAGCTCAAGAGTCCCCTCTCTAAAAACCCTCTACCTCACCAAACTCACTATAGCTTCGTAGTCACTGCTTTCACATCATATCATCCCTCCAACAATAGGGTTCCCCCCCAAAAAAAGGGTCCCTTCTCTCAAGGCTTGCCCCTTTTTTTATAGGAGTCCTCATAGGTGACACTTGGCATGTCATGCATAATTATAATATTTTTCTTTTAATTTAATGCTTGATTATTCACCTACCCATGTGTCATTCTCTCAGCAAGGGTCACCCAAAATTATTTACTTAAATTTTTATTTTAAAACTAATATTTTCCTCACCTCACAAGATCCTATTTCTTCTCCTAGTTGTCTCTTTATTCCCCCCCTTTTATTCCTTAAATTGTGTTTATTACTTGGAGTCAATTAATGAGTCAAGATTTTATCCCCAATCTACTTCCTACATTAACTCGAGTTATCTCTTAGAGGGATATTCTTATGTTGGTTGATGCCACATGGAGCTTCTCTACAATTCTCTAAATTTAATTTATTTTCTTATTTTAATTCACCTCCCTCTTTTCTTAATTAAGTTTTATTGGTTTAGGATTAATCTTTATCTTTACAATATGTTTGTCTTCCCCTTTTATCTAATTAAACCACCTGATCTGCCTAGAATTTTTCAACATGGGGAGGGTGGAATTTTTAAGGTACTCTATTATTTCTTCCTATGATCCTCCTTATTCCAAGTTTTATTTTTGATTTAATTTCCTTGGTTTCCAATCATCATTTTCCCTTAATGTAACTTTACCTAGCTTTCATTCCTTACTTATATTTATTTGTTATTATTTATTTTTAATGATTCCAAGGGTGCCAAGTTTGGTTGTGCTCTTCAAGAACTTCCCTAGAAGTTCCAAGGGTGCCACACCTAACAGTTTAATTGTGATGCCAAGGGTACCAAGTTTGTTTGTGCCCTTCAAAGAACTTCCCTAGAAGTTCCAAAGGTGCCACACCTTAACAGTTTAATTGTGATGCCAAGGGTGCCAAGTTGGTCGTGCCCTTCAAGAATTTCCCTGAAATTCCAAGGGTGCCAAACCACTTGCCTCTCAAGCATCCAGTGACTACGAGGGGAAAATATCGTGCAATGTCATAGACCGCTATCGTCTCTCATGTTGCCTGCTATAGTGAGACTAATGGTGCCGGGGATCAAGGAATCCGCCTTGATGCGCGCCCCCAGTAGGTTCCTC
>APFE030962977.1:39513-57826 GCA_000404065.3 Pinus taeda | reverse complement strand
TTGGGACCTGCCCTCATGGCATCATGGTCTTCAAGACGAAGGTGTTTCAACCCTTCCAGCCCAAGTCACAGCGGGAGTGCTAGTGGGTGAGATCAGGGACTCTATCCCACCCCTCCCAAGTAGTTCCATCCACCTGTACAACCCCATCATCCATATGTGAGTCATTCGGCCAAGCAACTCATCTGTGCCTGCAACCATTAACATATCATCAGAATATAGCTAGCCATATATAGCAGGTTTCAAAATCGATTAGAATTTCAAAGGTAAAATAATATAAATTTTCATCAAATCAGGTGTCGTCAACTCATCATGTGCGAGTGCCTCTGGTGGTTTTCCTGCCATACTCAATAATAATCAGTAACCAGGTTTTTCAGTGTTAGTCATTGTCATAATAGCATTAATTACCATCACCTGGTCATTCACATCACCGTTCATAGTGAACCAGAACTAATGTAAGTAGCTAACATAGGGGATACCTCCATCATGGCTAGCATCATCATAATCTTAGTGGAACCATACATATAGATCAAGGCTATTATCACTATAATATCAATCGAAACATGTCTATCCTATACTACTATCACCATCATGATATCAATAGAAAATACACATAACCATTAATTATATCATAATCATAATATTAATAGAGAACATACATAACCATCACATTCGCTGATAATACAGTCACGTTTCTGGATCCTCAGCCTGAGTTACTCATAGACTAAAGTATGCAAGATAATGTGATATTAGAGTCAGGAAACTAGGGTGGGCACTACATAAGTTAAGTCAAGTTAGATTAGTTCAAATAGTTTGTTGAACTAATTGTAAGTTCAGTTAGTTAATGCATGCATGCATGTAACTATTTCATTTCAGATAATTGAATATTTTGTCATAGACAACTCATGCATGTCAGTTCAGACAGAGACCCAGTTGAGATCAGATGATGGGACAGTATACTATCAGTTGTAGGAATATTCCATGGAGGATATTTCTTGCATGCAGAAGGAATTCATTCCTTGGAGATTGTGCAGTTACTTTTGGGTTTGATGAGTGTGTTTTAAGGCCAATTCACATAGGTGGCAACATTGGACCCCAAGGAAAACTGCGCAAGGAAATAGGAGGCTTGGAGGGCTGAGGGAAGGCATATCTTTTGTCTATTCAGTGTGTGCGCTATTTTGTTGGATCGTACTGAGAGCAGGATAACTTGTGAGCTGATGCTTTGTGTAATCTGAACATTTTTCTACTTGTATGATAATACAAATATCGAGGTTTTTAGCTGAGCTTTCCCCAGAGTATTCTTCTGTGTTCATGTGTGATTGCTTTCTCATTCTCAGTTATATGTGTTCTATTTGATCTTGCTCAAAATCGATTAAGCTTCCGCAAGTTTTTTGTAGAAGTAGATATGGTATTTTGCTTTAGTATATTGCATAATCTGTTGATCTACAGTGGGAATTTCTACATGGTATCAGAGCAAAGGTGATCAAAGCGAAGAACAATATACAAAGAAGGGATAAGTTTGAATTTTCAAGTTCCTGATTATAGAATTCGAATTCTTATCACATCTCAAATTTCCCCAATGGCATTCAACGGTTTAAGACTGAAGTATGCCCTTGATGGTAGCTCAAATTATATAGCATGGAAGGATCACATGGAAGCAGTATTAGTGGAAAATGGTCTAAAGGATTTCATTTATCAAGAAGTTCCCAAGCCGGCAGCAACTAATGCTACAAAATTGGCAGAATGGAAGAAATGTGTGGCTAGAGCGAGGAGAATCCTCCTAGAGGGAGTTCGAGACCACATTGTCTCGAGCTTCCATAGGAAGGAGAAACCATTTTCAATGTGGAAAACATTGAAAGATCTATATCAGAACAATAATGATTAGAGGAAGCTGGTGCTGAAAAACAAGCTTCGAAAAATCAAGTGTGAAAAGGGAGACACGATCTCTACATATCTGAACAGCCTCACCACCTGTAGGGATGAGCTTGGAAGTGTAGGGATCACGATAACCGATGATGACATGGTGAGTCTTGCTCTCTTTAGTCTTTCTAAGAGCTCGCATAGCTACCAAGACTTGGTTAATGGAAGAGAGAAATTGCTAGATTAGGAACGAATTTGGTTAGATCTGATTCAAGAGGAGATAAAGAGAAGCACCAGAGATGGATCTTCCTCAAAACAAGATGATGAAGAAAATTTAGCCTTAACGAGTAAGGCGAGGAAAGGGAAAGGGAAGGCGTCCCATCCCAAATCTAGTTCAGCGCATGGTGGGAAGAAGTTTGACAAATCGAAAGTACGATGCTTTCATTGTCATGAGGTGGGCCATTATGCTATGAATTTTCCATAGAAGAAATCCAAGAAGGGATCCTCAAAGGGATCAGATGGTGAGGTACTGACCTCACAGTTCGAGTTGGATTTCTCTCTTATTGCATGCATGGTTTCATCCATGGTGGGATGTGTTTGGTACCTGGATAGTGGAGCCTCTTTCCACATGTCCGACAACAAGAATCTTTTTAGTACCCTAGAGGAGAAGGATCTCCAGATGTGGATCGAGATGGGCGATGATGGAAAGTACCGTGTTTCAAGTGAAGGTATGGTTGTGTTTTAGAGGGAGCATGGAGCTCCTCTCAATTTGATTGATGTAAAGTATGTACCGGGTCTGTAGAAGAATCTTGTGTCTGTCGCTATGCTAGAAGATAAAGGCTATGATGTAGTCTTTAGTAAAGGAAACATATTCCTGAGGCATATTCGTACTGAATAGACCAAGCGGATTGGGCTTCGAGTAAAGAATCTATACAAGCTAGAGGTAGACGATTGTGCTACATTGAGTTCCAAAGAAAAAGTGGTGCAAAGCCAAGACGTTGGCGAGCTATGGCATAAAATATTGTGCCACTTGCACCATGGGGCCTTGAAGATCATGCAACAGATTTTTATCGGACTTCCCAAGGGAAAAATGGAGCAGCCGGATACATGCAAAGGTTGTACCTTGGGTAAGTATGTGAAATCTTACTTTCAGGATCGAGACAGTAGAGCTGGAGCAATCCTTGAGCATGTTCACTCAGAGGTTTGTGGACCATTCTCTATAGCCTCCACCACTAAACAAAGGTACTATGTTATTTTTATTGATGATTTTTCTCGTAGATGCTGGATCTACTTTATGCAAAAGAAGGATCATACCTTCTTGAGGTTTTGTGAGTTTAAAGCCTTAGTAGAGAAAGAATCTGGAAAGAAAATAAAAGCCTTGCATAGTGAGAATGGTGGAGAGTATGTCTCCAGCCAGTTTAAAGACTTCTGCGCCATAGAAGGAATTAAACGGGAGTTGACGGTACCCCATAACCAATAGCAAAATGGGGTGGCTGAAAGGAAGAACAAATCGATTGTGGGAGCATCTCGAGCGATGTTGCATGACCAAAGCCTACCACTTCATTTGTGGGCCGAGGCATGCAATACAATAGTATACTTGCAGAACAGAAGCCCGTACCCTATACTGGGGATGAAGACACCTATGGAGGCCTTTTCCGGGAAGCGACCAGATGTGAGTCACTGCAGGATCTTTGGATCATCAGTTTATTTCCATGTGGCCAAAGATGCCAAGAGGAAGCTAGATCCAACAACTGAGTTGGGGATACTTGTGTGTTACACTAATACACCCCACAAATATCGGGTATTTTTGCCTACCAGTCAGAGGACAGTGGTACGCAGAGATTTGAATTTCGACGAGCAGAAAGCCATGCGAGTATCACTTGAGAGGGAGCTCAAGTTGCATGCAGGGGAGGAACTTTCAATTCCTAAAGAGGAGGAGCCTCAGAGTGATGTGGAGCATCCACATGCGGAGGATTCGGGAGTGGAGACATCCACTCATGCTGAGTCTTCCAGAGATGGGTGGAAATTATCAAGGGAAGCTGACAGGTTGATGCTAGATGCGTGAGAGAATGTGGGACAACCATATTCTCAGCGCAGATAGAGGAGGTCACCCAGGAAGTACATTGGTTACATGGCCCTGGTTGGGGAGTGTGTAGAGTCCGAACCTTCTTCATTCAAGTAAGCAGTGTAGCAACCAGTCTAGGTTGATGCAATGGTAGAGGAGTATGAATCTATCATTCAGAACAGTGTGTGGGATGTTGTCCCAAGACCTCAGGACAAGTCAGTGGTGAGTTCTAGATGGATTTACAAGGTAAAGCATGCAACTGATGGCAGTGTTGAGAAACATAAGGCAAGGTTGGTTTCCCATGGTTTCTCACTGGTCGAGGGGATCGACGATGATGAGACCTTTGCTCCTGTAGCAAGGTACTCATCTATCAGATCGATGTTGGAACTATTAGCTCAGATGGGTTGGAAGATCTATCAGATGGATGTGAAGGCATCGTTCCTCAATGGGAAGATTGAGGAAGAGGTGTACATTGAGCTCAAGAAGATTTTGAGATCTTCGATCGTGAGTTGCATGTGTGCCAACTCAAGAGGGCTTTGTATGGGCTGAAGCAAGCACCCCGTGCTTGGTACACCAGGATCGACAACTATTTCATCGGGTTGGGCTTCACCAAGAGTGAAGCAAATGCAAACCTTTACCACATCATGGTAGAAGGTAAGCCATTGATCATTGTTCTTTATGTGGATGACCTGATTTTGACAGGTGATAATCAGTTGATCAAGTCTTGCAAGGAGGACCTTGCAAGAGAGTTTGAGATGAAAGACATGGGTCTTATGCACTACTTTCTAGGCATGGAAGTGTGGCAGAAAGATGGGGAAGTATTTGTGTCTCAAGGAAAGTATGCCAATGAGATACTTAGGTGCTTCCACATGGAGAAGTGCAAGCCCATGAAGACTCCTATAGCTAGGAACCGGAGGAAGGAGGATGTTACTTCAAGTGAGGTAGTAGTTGCTACTATTTATTAGTAGCTTGTGGGTTCACTTATGTATCTAACGAACACACGACTAGACTTATGCTTTGCAGTGAACTAGCTGAGTCAAGCTATGGTTCAACCTACCAAGTTGTTTTGGAAGGCAACGAAGCATGTACTGAGATACCTCAGAGGCACATCTCAATATGGAATGTGGTACAAACGGACAAAGGGAGTGAAGCTTCAAGGCTTCACAGATGTAGATTGGGCAGGGAGTCCATAAGACTGGAAGAGAACTTCTACAGGAATCTTCAACCTTGGTTCAATTACAGTTTCTTGGTACAACAAGAAATAGAGGTCAATTGCACTTAGTTCAGCAGAGGCTGAATACATGGCTGCCAGTCAGGCAACATGCGAGGCCGTTTGGATGCAGAAGATTCTAGTGGGATTGTTTAGTTAGAGGATGGATCTAACTATGATCTACTGCGATAATCAGAGTTGTATCAAACTTGTTGAGAATCCAATTTTTCATGATAGGTCCAAGCACATTGATACCCGGTATCACCATCTTCGACACTGCATGGTCAAGAGGATCATGTTGTTGCTGTATGTTTCGAACGAGGAATAAGATGTAGATATTTTGACTAAGGCATTGTCAAAATGCAAGTTTGAGTTCCACAGAGACATGATTGGGGTTACTGATAACCCCTTTCTTGTTGAGAGGGAGTGTTGAAAATAGCAAAAAGAAATGCTAAAAATAGAAGTGCTAAAATTAGCACTGCTATAAATAGAATTTCAGAATACATTCCAATTTTAGTTAGTCCCTAAACTAAAATTGAGAATTAAAATTCGAACTTGATATTAGCAGCTGTTTGTAAAATAATTAATTAATTCATCTTGAGTTAATTAGTTGTAGAAAATGAAACATGAAGTCTATGTGAAGACATGCAACAGTTTCTCCATTGATTGAGGAAGTTATCCCTTGATTAAAGGAGATCATGATGAGTTGTACTTTGAGTTGAAATTGGTTAGCTCAGTTAACTGAGTTAAGTCCAGTTAGATTAGTTCAAATAGTTTGTTAAATTAATTGTGAGTTTAGTTAATTAATGCATGCATGCATGTAACTGCTGCACTTCAGTTAAATGAATATTCTCTCATAAATAACTCACGCATGCCAGTTCAGACAGAGACCCAGTTGAGATTAGATGATGGGACAATGTACTATCAGTTGTAGAAATATTCCATGGAGGATATCTCTTGCATGTAGAAAGAATTCATTCCTTGGAGATTGCGCAGTTACTTTTGGGTTTGATGAGTGTGTGATGAGGCCAATTCACACAGGTGGCAACATTGGATCCCAAGGAAAATTGCGCAAGGAAATAGGAGGCTTGGAGGGCTGAGGGAAGGCATATCTTGTGTATATTTAGTTTGTGAGCTGTTTTGTTGGATTGTACTGAGAGCAGCATAGCTTGTGAGCTGATGCTTTGTGTAATCTGAACATTTTTCCACTTGTATGATAATATAGAGATCAGGGTTTTTAGCTGAGGCTTTCCCCAGAGTATTCTTCTGTGTTCATGAGTGATTGATTTCTCATTCTCAGTTATATGTGTTCTATTTGATCTTGCTCATAATCGATTAAGCTTCCATAAGTTTGTTGTAGAAGAAGATCTGGTATTTTGCTTTAGTATATTGCATAATCTGTTGATCTACAGTGGGAATTTCTATAGCTGAGATGACTGCCCAGGAGGTTTGCACAATTTCTAGGCAGAGCAGCTGATTTCTGCCCAGATTTGCGCAAATTCTAGGCTGAGTAGACCTGCTGGGGGAATTTGCGCAATTCCTGCTGGGAGTGTTCGCTAGTAGAATTGTGCAATTCTAGAGCCCAATAGGCTGCCAGACAGAATTGCGCAATTTCTGGAGGGAAGGATGGTTTCCCTCTAGAAATGCACAATTTTCTTGGGGAAGCTGCTGAACTTGTAGTTGGACCAAGTCTGGGTGAAGAACCTGTGAGGGAAATGCATCAAACTGTGATCAACAGGATGCCTTTGTGCATGAAAACACCAAAGCTTGTGTACTTGCAAGACAAGGTGCTGTGAAAGGTTGGTAGGGAGGCTCCAAAACGGGCTAAGGAAAAATTTTGGAGGGTGGTTGTAGCCACTACAACACTTGGCGACACACTGGTAGAACTCCAGCTCTCTGAATGGACTTTGTTCGTGAAAACAAATCTAACACCTTTGGAAGTATTGTTAATTCTCAGCTCACCTTGGTTTAACACTAGCTTGATTGTAAGATGTAGCAATTGCCAAGCTCTTTGTTGTTTGACACACATTCCAAGCCAAGGCAATACAATTGTTTCGATTGGCATTGAGGGGTATATTGGTTCACAAGCAGTATAGTCATCAGAGTCTTAGTTTCATCTTTGGTGTGCTCTGCTGCCAGCAGGCCTAGATTGTACCTCAATGAAGTCACATAGGAACATAAGCATGGCTCCGCTTCCAACGAGCCTTGTTAGTACCCTAATGGAGTTACTTGCATCACCTTCCTACACAGGAAGCCTTTCTCTTCTTTCACCTTATTCATTTTTCATTTTGAATTTTTTGACTTTTCATTTTTTCATTGTGATTTTTTTGACTTTTCGTTTTTTCATCTTTCAATATGCATAACACTTGTTCATTCAGAGGCAGAAGAGGGATCCCGACTTATTGAGAGAAGAAGAGGTTGTTTCAGCAGAGAAGTAGTTTATTGTATCTCTGACGTGCCTGTTAAGGTTTTACCCCTCACCTTACTCTACTTGACTGAGCTGATAAGGGTTAACCCAAAAACAACTGACTAGAGAAGGTGACACTAATTAGAGCGCAAGCATTGTGTTTTCACCAAGGTTCACTTTGAACAATACGTATTTTTGTTTGACGTATCACAGACTAAAAGTAACAAGCTCTTCATACAAAGGTAAGATGACAGATAACCAAGTAGTAATAGTTGTACAAACCCTCTTGTACTTCACCCAGCTCATTTCAAGAGTCATACATGGTTTCATGCAAAACTAACCTACGAACGAAACAAACGAACTAACAAACTACAAAGCAAAGCAAGAGAAGAAGCAAAAGTGAAAACAAAGCAAGTAAGCAAACAAGCAAGTAGAAAACAAGCAAAAAAAACGAATAAGCAAACAAGCATGCAAGCCAACTGACTGAAAACAAACACTACTCCTACTCCTACACTAATGGTGCATGGGCTTGACCCATGTTGGTGAAAGCTTGGTCCGTGAGCAACCTAGTTGTGCAAACTAGCAAGCAAGAAACATATAACAATGAAGATAAACACTCTTCATGTTTGATAGTACCCATAGGATATAAGTGAGTGCAAGTGCATGACGAGTAGTCCGTGGACTTATCATGGTGCCATGTGACACTACATGCAAATTTGAAGCACACGCACACTCTTGACTGAGACATGCAAACAAACAAAAGAAACATAAATAACTTGCATCGTATACATGTGCTTACAATGTAAGATTCCTCCAATGCATGAGCAATGGGATTGTGTAGTTCAAGTGGAGGAAGTGTGATCTGTGTGTGAGATGGATCTTCAATGCATATAGATGAGTGATGAGGAGCCTTGGGTGATTGAACAGTTTCATGATTAGAAGTGAGACTAACCCCAAGAGAGCGAGGGCCTGACATAACCATCAGCTTGGGCTGAAGTGCCTCGACAGTCTTGGGTGTTTCAACTTCATCATCAGATAGATCATCATAAACCGGTGGCTTCTAAAGATCAACTGTGATAGAGTCATGATCATGATCAAATACAGAAGCAAATGGATCACGACAGCTACAATAAGAAAAATCAATGATTTCTTCAGCATCCTCATGATCAGATGAATCAAACAGAGGGGTAGATGAAAATCAGACAAGCTCATCCTCTGTGTTTCCAGAAAAGACAGATGAAATATCAAGTGGATTTTCAATGAATAACTTATCCTCTCTGTTGTTGAATGATGGACCAACATCCGGTGAGTTCAATGAGTGATCAATAATGGGTGCATCTGTGGATGAAGACACACATTCGAAATCATGGATGACAAGTTCACCAAAGATGTTAGGAAAGAATGAAGGGGGCTCGGATGGAAGGGAGTCCTCCTTAGCCAAGTGTTGATGCTCAAGCTCCCACTCATACTCTTCATGAATGAAAACGAATACTGGTTGTGCAACACCAACTCCATTAGTGGCTTGTTCCTCGTTCACAACAAGTGAAGAGTCCAGACTGGACGAAGACAAGACATTATCATCTAGAGGAATACCTAAGTGCAAAGACTAAGGTCGTACAACATAACGCATATGAGAACTCGAAGGAATCACAAACAAATCTGTCCGAAAATTGAGTGAAGTGATGTTGGGAGAATGTGAAAGATAAACATGTGTGTGAGCATGATCTTCAACATCACTAGGCAGTGGTGGAGCTGTTGAATGAGAGGGAGGCAGATAGTTAGTTGAGACAGTGACCGCATCCACATGGGATTGTGCATCTCCATCAGTGGAGAATGTTGAGTGAATCTTGATCTCAAGCTTCTTCTTGGGACGAGCAAATTTCTTAAGGAAATACTCGAACCGGTCCCAAAGATAGACAAATTTCATCTGGCTCCTCGGAGCTTGAAATTGCAAGTCACAGAAGCACTGCCACAAATCAATAACCAATTCATGCAGAGCCTTCTGTTGTTGTAACAGTTTTCAGTCAAGATGTTCTAGATAAAAATGATGGAAAGTGTCTTCAATAAGATCACATAAGTGCTCAAGTGAGTGCACACTGTCAGCTGGTAGGCTGAGCAACCATCGACGTGGAGATTCGTGAAGTGTGTGTGCCAGAAACAAGTTGGCCTATTCGTCAGACATATTCCTCATGAAGCATGGTAAGGAAAGTCATGTAAGTACTCATGATAGGCCACTTCACCTTCACCATCATATGTGTAAGTGGACAAGAGATAAAAAAACTCCCCTATGATGGAGATATCTTCATGATTTGAAAAACATTGCAGAGGGTGAAGAGTGCAAGAATCCATGAAAGGTATGTATAGGTTCAAAACTGGATGAGAGGACATAGCTTACCATCTGGACCTCCTTCTAGCAGCCAGAAATGTTGATGGTGCTGGACCCACCAACATGTCAAGGGGATCTCCTCGGTAAGAAGTCCCAATTAGACCTCAGACTATTTGGTGTAGGACTGCCAACAATGGGTCGTAAAGCAATGCCTTGATCACGATGTCGCACATAGGAAAGTAAGATAACTCTGTTAGTAGTAAGGGTGTGACCACTGCAGTGAGTCAAGGAAGGTGTATGAGAGGTTTCTAACACAGGTGGGTTGATATGAGTGTGCCCCTTTGCAACCTGTATGTGTACTCAACTGGGAAGGGAACACACAAATGAAGATGAATCACAAGCTCGAAAGCAGGTCAGTTCGACAATCCAAAGTGATGGTTAAACCAACAACACATCTGCAACAAGATTCATATAATTGCATACAAAAGTGTTCATACACAACTACGTAAGTTAAACAACATACATTGCTACAAAAAAGGGAACAATCCAACTACAATAACAACATATGCATGAAAACGTGCTGTCCCTTATTATATAAAGAAGTGTAAGTTCCAATCATACAATACATCCATGTAAACCTGCTAGCCCCAATAGTGGAATGTTACAACCACATCATCCTGCTCCTCCAAAGAGATGAACCAGCTCCGTGCAGTGGAGAAGGCAAGGCGCGTTGTGATACTGTCCAAGCTCTTTCCAAGATAGTCTTATCATAAGCTTAGTTGAGAAAAAGCTTATACAATGAGTTATGAGGGACTATTTATAGAAAGGGTGGGGTGGCCCTTGACATTCCCCTTTGTGACTGTTCAATTACCCTCACGACTCTTCACCTACTCTATGACTGTTACACCCACTATTGACAGTTGACTTACACTTGACATGACTCAACATTACAATGCACATGTACCCATGTGAACACAATGGCTTGATCAAGCCAAACTAGACATCACTACGACTTAGACAACTATAGATGTCCAAGTTCTCAACATCCTCATGTTGATCAACAGTAACATATTAATGCCAAGCTATGTAGTCATTGATAGTGTCTGTGTGTTCTACAGTGACATCTGTCTGAAACCTAACCTTTGCCTCCATAACGTCGGGTACATGGCTTAGGCTCCTTTATCAAACTCGTATGAAAGCATGCACATCATTGTCTTCAATGTGGTCAGACCAACAACATACTTGTGCATGATTTCTGCACTAATAGGCAAGTATGGGCTGGTGGCGATGCACATCAACTCATCAAAGTATGAGTCAATCTCTAATGATACCTACTTCTTTGTCTTTGCCTAGGTGAGAGTCCCGATCGATGGGATGGCCTGCGTGCGCACCACAATATCCATACTCTTAATACTCGTGCATGGGAGGCCTGTATGCTAGTGATGAATTGTGGGAGCTCTTCATCATTCCGGATCTAACTCTAGATACGTGCCTTCAGCTTGACTGCATTGACCCTCATCATCTTAGGTAAGTGAAGTGGGGCTCCCTTTTACTTCATCGTCCATGTTTGCATGTCATCAGCAAAAGCATGCACATTTATCAAGATGCGTGCAATTCTACAACATCACTACTGCCATCTGTTAAGATGGATGTCTGCCTTGTGCACGGTACCAAACTTGGAGTACAATGCTCGCATAACTGTGTCAAGGGACAATACTTCATCTAGTATTTCCTTTTTCTGTTCAGCTTGGGAATACATTGTCACCAAGTCTCCTCCTTGCTTTGCCATTTGTAGTTCCTTTACCATTCACCCATTCTCAGCTATTAGGAAGAGAACACTTGAGCTAGTGGCTTCGGTGTACACTTTTTTGCATCGGCGAAGGCCACTAGATGTTTGTGCACGTCAGTCACGATCACTCGTTATTCAACTTACACAGGAGATGTTTGATCCTCCGGAGTTGATACTCTGTGAGACTACAGAACTCTATGTTGGGTTTCATCAAACAAGATGTTGTGCATCTCTTCTTCTAGTTGAACACCAAGGATCTCAGTGCCTCCTTGGTCATCTTAGACTTTCTCATCATCTGGATGCATTGAAGCGGTTGAGTCGACATTTTTGTGGTGAGGCATGAGGTCGGTGTCCTTTTCTAACCCCTGCTGCTCCATCTCTGCATCTAGTTGTTGAAGTGCTTGTTCTAGCTCATGAGAGAAGTCTTGCCCCTATGCTGGTTCACCCTTTTCGCCTGATGCCAGCTGTTTATATGAATCAACTACTTGTACAGGCGCTACTCCATCTATTTTCACATGTTGTGCCCCTTGCTGTATCTACTGCTGCTCCGCTTCCCTCTCATGTTTGCACAAATCTTGTTCCTTTCAGACTTTCTCCCTCAGTTCATGCAACTCCTTCTCTGCTTCTTCCATTCTCTTCTTATCCTTCTGCCTTCGCACGATTCGCTTGTTGCGCTGCTGCCTCTTTGCCTCTATAGCCATAGCTGATTTCTCTATAAGTGGATCTACTCGAAACTTGCAACTTTTCTCCTCCTCCATGCGATCGACAATCTTCCTCTCCCCTTTGTGACGCACTGGTATGCTTGGCTCTGCTGCCACTGCTGCTACTGCTGGTGCTTTCTATGATGATGCTTTACGCTTCTTCGCTAACCACTCCATAATGAAGCCAACCGGTTCATTGGGTCTTGAAAAATTGTAGCAATATCTCCATGGGTCCTCCTCGGCCCAATGAAATGCCTCGTGGCTCTAGTTGAACTGAACTCTCGTGCAGTGATCTTTCACAATGCAATGTGGTTCGTAGGGATTGTAGCTTCGAAGGTCGAACGGGTACTTCTTCACCAGTTCTTCTTCGAAATCCTCTTGTTTGATACTTCGTATCTCATATAACCCAATCCAGAATGGAAGAGTGGGCCAAGGTGCCTTCTTCTTCCGATGCAGTCTAGCTATCAATCCTGCCAAGATGTGATAGGCTACTTCCTGCATGACAAGTACGTCCAAGGAAAACTTTGACAGATCATGCGGAGGCTTCTCCGCACTGAAAATTTAGATGAAAGTGCTGGACGGTGAGGCATACCAATCTGTAATGGCTATTAGTGCCTCCATTGCTTCCTTTTACATGCAGGGTGGATCCTGTTAAAAAATCATCTCGTACACAGGGGCGACAAAATGATCAAACAACCGTGTGATTACTCCTTTGAAGATGCATTCAAAAAACAACTTGAAATATGTGTTCACAGCAGTCTCCGCCGGTGACCATGCCCACTTCAAGCCTGGGATGTCATGTCAGGCACAAAATGCATCTAAGATGTAGGTGGACATGTAAATCTATGCATGCATACCTACAGGCGACTGTCGAGCCTTAGTTACTTGCTCCTTCAGCTGATGAGCCAGTATGCCGAACCCATTACATGGTTTTCCTTCTCTAGCCAATTGGTTGAGTGCAACTACCCAACTCTGTGGGAAGGTTTTCGTGCTTGCTTGGCCATACAGTTGACAAGAAAATATGATCAAGTATTGGTACGCCTTCCTCAACATCTTTGTCTTGTAGATTTGGTTGGGTGTAAACCTGAATCGAGCTAGCTCCTTTACCCAATTCTTCAGAATGTCTTTGGAGTTAGCACTACTGTTGGGTAAGCTGAATGGAGTCTCCATGACAGTCACGGGCTGTGATATTTGATACATCTCATCATAATCTCGTTCCCAGAAGGTCGTAAGATTCGTCCTACTGACACTGCTCAAGGTCATCGACTTAGGATCAATGTGAGAGACGATCCAATGTATCATGTTTGCGCATGGGAACGCGAGATATCTGCATGCAATCCGGTATAAGTTGGACTTGTGAATGTTCATGTACACTTGATGGTCTTTGAGGTGTTCCATAAAAGTGCTTGCAAATTTTTCATTGACCTCTTGCCACTTCAGTTTGATGTCCTTCTCTAGATACAACTTTGTATCTTCATAGATCGGTAGACTAGAGGACACTTGCTCAACCGCTGCTCCAACTACATTCCCATCAATGTCCTGAGATCTCGTTCTCTTGGAAGCCATTGAGACAAATGAACAAATGAAAGATCAGGAGACAAGAAACATGCATGGCAAGAAATGTGTCAGTGAAAACAAAGCAACTTCGGGGAATGACACAACACATACCTAGGAAAATGATGAGCAAGATTGCACAATTTCATCTGGGAGGCTGGGTGACTGGCTGCCGGAACTGTGCAAAAGGCAGTCTGGGATGTCTGGGAAGAAGGAATGGTTGCTAGATCTATGCAATACAGACTGGCTATTGGCTATTGGGATTACACAATGCGTAATTCCAGCTGGGAGTGATTGCAACGTTAGGGACTGTATTGCGCAATTTTATGGGTCAACAGTCACTTCCCCTCAAAAATGTGCAAAACAATCTTGGAGGGAAGTGCTGGGTAGAAATGCACATTTCTGGAGAGGAAGGTAGAGCCTTCCTTCCCCACATTGCGCAATGCAGTCTCAGTGACGGTAGAGTCTGGGCCGAGGTTAGCCCGACTCACCGATGGGCAATTGAAAACAAATAAGACAATGAATGTATGGTGACACTAAGTGATAGTATAAGCGATTGTCAGTGCATGCAAAACATGAATGAAAGATTCAACAAACAGATCAACATGCATGTGGATGAAGTGGTTTGTCGTTCGACGAATGTTCGTGCAAAACAGTTTCATGCATGCAAAAACAGTGAGATAGAAACGAAAATTGAACCAGAGTTAGGACAAGGTAGTATACATGTAAACGACAAAATGCATTGAAATAAATCAAACAAACATCATTCACACAAGCGAATACACAAAAAGTGACATAAATGGTGAAAAAGACAAGTTGAGGCCACTAACCTGTGAATAGCTGAGCCGGATCTGTCGAAGAGTCCTGGATGTGTTGTGGGATGTCAGAGCTCCAAGATCAATGTGAAAGAATGAGCTCTAATGCATTGACTAAATAAGTTTGGGCTCATGACATGCATGCCACAAATCTAGAAGAAGTGACACTTGGAGGGAAGTTTCTGAAACAAATTTGCATGTAACCCTTGGCTACTAAAAATATCTCCCTAAATCATGGGATGCCTTTTGCATGTTTCCTTTTGCTATTCTAGGAAGAGCAAGTCATGTAGGCATGCAAGTCAAGCTTCCTTGGTCTCGGGTGGAACTAGTCAATCAGATTGCTCATGCATGCAGTTGCTCAACTACTTGAGAAAAATGTGCATTTCTGGTTGGGAGCTGGGCTGACTACCTAGGAGGTTTGCCCAATTTTTTGGCAAAGCAGCTGATTGCTGCCCAGATTTTTGCAAACTCTCGACTGAGCTGCCCTGCTGGGGAAATTTGTGAAATTCCTACTGGTAGTGTTGGCTGGCAGAATTGCACAATTTTGGAGCCCAGCAGGCTGCCAAACAAAATTGCACAATTTATGGAGGGAAGCCTGGTCTCCTTCTAGAAATGTGCAATTTTCTTGGGGAAGTTTCTCAACCTACAACTAGAACAAGTCCGGGTGAACAGCCAGTTAGGGAAATGCATCAAGCTGTGATCAAAAAGCTGCCTTTGTGCATGAAAACACCAAAGCTTGTGTACTTGACGAAGCAAGACAAGTCGTTGTGAAAGGTTGGTAGGGAGGCTCCAAAACAGGCTAAGGAAAAATTTTGGAAGGTGGTTGTATCCGCTACAACAGGAACTTTATGGATATCATCCATCATCCATCACATCATCTTTCAAAGAAAATTCTAAAGTTCAAGAAGTGGGAGGTCACATCGAGTATCAACAACAAGTTCTCCAACTCTTAAAGGATAAATTCAATCCAGCATGGAATTGAATGAAACAACAGGGAAATCAACATTATAGTGAATGAAGTTTTGACGTAGGTGACTGGGTAATTTTATGGCTACAACCATACAAACAAATATCCCTTAAGAAAGCTAAGAAGGATAATAAATTATCACCCAAGTAGATTACATCCTTACAAGGTGTTACAAAAGATTGGTAACATGGCATACAAATTAGATTTGCCTGCATCTTCTCGAGTACACCTAGTTTTGATCTGTAAACTATTGTGGATATTCCATTGGACAGTTCGTCACAACAGATTTGACAATATTATATTAAAAATATGAAGTTATACATTATTCCAATTTTATTTAATTTTTAGATATGTAGATTTTACTGTAATTAGTGCATACATGCAAATGGAAATTATGCATAGCAGTAGAGAACCAAAAAATAAACTCACACACACACATAAGACACAAAATATGCTGTGGGAAATCCTTTCGGGAGAAACCCAACTGGAAGGTGAGAGCACTTCACTCTCTTTCTTTGTTTAGAAAATATGGTTGCAGGTACAAAGAAGTAATGCTTATAGCCCATGGGCTATTACAATGCACAAATTCCTCTCTATGTTCTCTACCTCTATCTCTTCTGGTTATCTTTACTCAACTATGAAACAAAATTTTCTCGAAAGAATGGAATGCCTCTTCCTCCTAGTGGCCTTCTTATAACACAACCTGGAGGCCTACTAGTGGTTAATTTTGACTACAACTCTTAACTATAATTACAATATAGACCCTTTTAGAGTATTTTACATCACAATCATGTGGCTAGCCCCTTTTCCATGAATAATGGGGGTTGATGCAACATCCTCCCAAACTATAGGTGTGAAACAAGAAGGTTAACTTTTGAGCAGAATAACTTTTGCATACAAACTCCGATGACGCGCTTCTTACGCCATTGGAAATACCTCTTTGCATAGAACAACATGAAATGGTGTTGTGCTATAGAAAAAATGTTTTACCCCCAAAAACATCGTTTGATGCCTCAAAGCACTCCCAAAAGGTTTCAAACCCCGTTTCACCAAACTGGGTCTTGTGGGTAAAAACGGGTCTCATGATCTAATTCCTCTACGTTTTCCACTCCAAATGCATCGATATGGATGGAAAACAATATAATGATCCAATATTGATCACACCTCCCCATTTTGGGAGGATTTTGGTCCCAAAAATCTTCTACTGAATGGGTGAGGAAATTTTTCCTCCACCTTCTCTATGGTGTACAATTTAGCTTTGCCTAGAAGTTGTCCATTCAACCCAATCTACCAAAGCTCATGTTGTCCCTATCTTTTAGTTATGTACCTCTTCTGCAAAACTGTATCTTCTGCAACTTTGCCTAAGTGTCTAGAGCCAAATCTTCCATAGAAGGTAGGCCCTGTTCCTCTTCCTGATCTAGCATGGAAGACTCATAGAGTGTCAAATTCTCTACATTCACAACTGAGTAAATGTGCATATATGGTGGTAAAATAAGTTGATAGGAATTATCACTCACCTTTTCTAGTATCTCAAAGGGACTGTACCTCATAGCCTTGATTTTATTACTAGGCCACGACAACCTCTCCTTGTTTAATTGTAGTCATACTCTGTCTCCCACCTTGAATGATTTCTTTGTTCTTTTTTTCTGAGGAATAGGGCGTAATTTTATTAATGAAAACAAAATTACATGTTGAATTGGCTAAATAGACGCATCATCAAGTCAGACACCAAATGATAAATAGAAACAAGTGGAAAAATTCAAGATAATATACATGATGGGTAAAAGCTAAGCTTTTCACCCCTTCTTTTTCTCAACCCTTCGCCATTCCTGTTTGGTGTGGAGCATGATTATTTAGAGGTCTTTGTTTCAGCCAGATGTATACCCCAGGAGGTTTGTACATCCTTCCACATGGGGGGGTGTGTTCAGGGGGGTGGATCCCCCCCAGCTGGGGGGTTCGTGGGCCAGCGGTCCCCCGATAAGGGTTTCAGGGGCAGCGCCCCCAAAGCTAAAAACAGATGTAAAATTGTCTTGTAAAAGTATAGTAATTTCTAGTCAATCTGGGCTGTTCATTAGGAAGATGATCTGACGGTAGAACTTATATTTAGTTTAGGGTTTTTTGCCCTGGAAGGCAACCCCTCTCTTTGTATGAGGGCATTGTATTGAGGCTATGTAATATATATGTGTATTCTTCGAGCAAGAAACAAAGAGGTGAGGCTGTGTGAGAAAACAAAGGATATTACAATGGATCTGCTACAGGTTGTGTCTCTTCATTTTGTTGGATAATATAAAGGAAGGATTGGCTATTCGAGGTGGATGTAGCCCAAACTGGGTGAACCACGTATATCTGTGTCTAGCTGGTTTTATGCATTTTCTATGTTTTGTCAGGCTAGGTAGTAACTCCAATAGGCAGTAAAACTGATTCATATCATATTCCATTAGGTAGGTCTTTATTATATACAATAAGGAGTGACTGTTCAGTTCATCTCCCGATGACTGTTCTCATTCCTAATTTACTTATCTACATAAATTCACCCAATCATGAAGATTAGGTGTCAACATTCCCCCCCTTAATCTGAAGGGATGTTGGTGAGTCCAAGCATCGTTCTGAATCGTTCAAGCT
>APFE030962977.1:0-28644 GCA_000404065.3 Pinus taeda | reverse complement strand
ATTTCTAGTCAATCTGGGCTGTTCATTAGGCAGATGATCTGACGGTAGAACTTATGTTTAGTTTAGGGTTTTTTCCCTAGAAGGCAACCCCTCTCTTTGTATGAGGGCATTGTATTGAGGCTGTGTAATATAGATGTGTATTCTCCGAGCGAGAAATAGAGAGGTGAGACTGTGAGAAAAAATAGAGGATATTACAGTGGATCTACTGTAGGTTGTGTCTCTTCATTTTGCTGGATAATATAAAGGAAGGACTGGCTGTTCGGGGTGGACGTAGCCCAAACTGGGTGAACCATGTATATCTGTGTCTCTCTGGTTTTATGCGTTTTCTATGTTTATATTTCTGTGATATTCTCTGTGTTCCATTGCTCTGTAATATATATTTTTCTAACAATTCCCCTTGGGATGGCACCAAAGAGACAAGAGAAAGATGATACCCTACATCCACTTTGGCATTTTCCTTATCTTATTCTGAATTATCAGATGAGTGAATATGCTTATTCCCACTAATGTCCCCATCGTCAGGAATCAAGTTGGATTTCCCCCAGTGATTCCGAGCTTCTATTGGGTCTTGTGGGGTTCCCCCCTGTGTTTCAGGTTCCATTGGATTCTAATTGTTCCCCTGTGGAAATGGTTCTTTCCAAGCTTTAACCTCCTCATCTTCAGGTTCTGATGGGGGATATTGCTATCCTTTGGGTTTTTTCCTAATACTCTTTTTCTTTCGAGTATCCTTTTTAGCTTTTGGACACAAGTTGTGTAAATGCCCTGTTTGCCTGCAATTCCTAGATCTGAAAGTTGTATTCTCATAATCCAAAATCTGTGTCCAAATCCGCTTGTTGTGGATTAGTCAAATGCTGTCTAGAAGGTCTTTGCTGAGGTCTACTTCAACACATATATGTGCATAAGTGAAAAACCTTTCCTCTATTCTTTGGGAATTAGTCTTTATGAATTGCCCTAAATTGTTTCCAATATCAGCTAGGACCCTGCCCTCCCAGAAATGAAGGGGGAGGTTGTACATTTGAACCTAGACTAGAATTATAGAGATAACGATGGTGTTTGCATCAAATTCAAGGAACCAGGGAGTGGTGAACAGTCTAGTTGAACCCCAGAACCATGGTCCTTCCTAAAATTTTTTGTCTCTAGCTTCAGGAGTTGGGAACTTTACAATAAAGAAACATTTTGAGCAGAGTTGTATATCACATTCTAATGACCAGTTTGTTAAAATATAGTGGAAGAGCTCTACTAGTTTAGTCTAGAAGTAGTTAAAACCACAAATAATTTAAAGGGATTCATAAGAGGCGCAATGCTCATCCGTTTCTAACATGTCTATGTTTAATTCTGGGGTGTAGTTCAGCAGCTCCACTATATATGGACTTGGAGAATTTCTTGCCTGTTTGGATGGTTCAAAGGTTGTCTTTTTCCCTTGAGGAATGTCCTTGAATGATGGTCCCCCATTTGCATGCTTCTGTTTTGATCCTGAGCCTATTTGTGTGCTGCCTCCCAAACCTGTTTTGCACTTGGTTGTAGCACTACCTTGTAATATCAGATTGAGTGTAATGGTAGAAGCAACAAGGATATGATACTCCTTCAAGGGCTGGTGGTCCTGTAATAAATTGCCTTTAAAAATCAAGTTCTATGAATGGCTAGGGTATATGTATTTTTCCATGATGATTTGCTTTAGAATTATCACTTTGTTTGTATTTTTAACCCAGAGTAAACCTGAGAACCCAGCAGGGGTTTTAAAAAAAATTGGAAACAAGAGGAGCTTACTAGGTTCCTAGATCCCAACTGTTCAACATGGTCGCCAACCCCCTCGAGAGTAGCTATTTCAGTCGACAATGAGGTTAGAGGGTACAGAGTTCGGGCCACCATCGTCGGACCTAGAATCAATCCCTGAGCCAGCTGAAGCATGAGAGGGCTAATGCATGAGCCAATGCACACAGTAATTTGCCATCTCAGTGAACCAACAATGGCAATATAAGTTGAAACCCACCCTCCTGTTGAGGAAATCGAATATCCCAGTGCTGTGATGAAACCCCTAAATAATGCATCCATTGCATCTCCCTCAAAAGTGTAATCCCTCTACCTATGCACACTAACAACCTCATCGTGCTTCATGGCCAAACCATTAGCATGAAACCTGACGATTCTAGAGACATGCAAAAGCTCCATTGCCTGTTTCATACTTTGCATAATGTGATCTTCCCAAGACCCTGGCTCGTCGTTGCAATAAACATGAGGGTGATGCATGAGTAGTCGAGCTTCTACTTCCCACCGGAGATTTTCCACATTCATCTTTTAAAACGAGCTCCCTGGAGCCCCTGTTGACCCCTGCATTTGCAACAACCATGAGTCGCCGGTCCCATGGGGGTAGAGCCATACGAGGCAAGAGAAGTCCATCTTCCTTGGAGCCCCCAGTGAACCCCCTATGTACAAGGCTGGTCAGCCACCCCAGAGAGAAATTTCTGTCGTGAGAAGCCCAGTCAACCGCCCCCAGAAAAAAATTCCCACCATGAGAAGCCCTAGTTCGTGTTTGCACCATCTCCCACTCCTTCGAATGATTTCTTTGTTCTATATTGATGATGCCTGCCTTATAATTCTACTGTGACTTCTGCAATGTTTATTGTACCTATAAATGGACATGTATTATCTTCTCTATAAATTTAACAACTTTCAAAGAATCTCCTATAATATCTTCCCTTAGTCCTCCTTGCTACCCATATGCAATATCCAAAGGTGGAGGTGGAAACTATCCAAAACAAGTCTCAAATGGGGACTTTCCTATAGAACTATGGACTACGCTGTTGTAAGAATTTTGTATATATACCATATTTTCATCCCATGTCTTTAGATGTTTCTGGAAGTATCCCCTGAGAAGCTGCACCAAAGCGTTGTTGACTACTTTTGTTTTCCCATTTGTCTGTGGATGGAATGTTATAGATCTCTTCAACTTTGTGTCCATATTCTGCCACAATGTAGTCCGGAACGCACTAAGAAATCTTGTATCCTTGTTTGAAATGATGCTCCTTGGTATCCCAAAGTGCAACCAGACCTATCCAAAGAATAAGTTTGCTGGTTCTTGTCTACTAATGGTAATTTTATAGGGCATCACAACACATATCCTGTTGAACTTGTCAGCTACCATGAACAGGTAGTCAAGTCCCTTCATCATTGTCAGTAAATCCCTCACAAAGTCCATGGAAATGCTTTCCCAAGGATGAATAGGTACATGTAAGGGATGATATAAACCCCGTTTCCTATTTCTAAGCTTGCTAGTACAACAAATAATGCATTCTCTTATGAACCTAGCTATATGCTCTTGCATCTTGGTCCAACACACATACCTATGCAGGTTAGCCATGATCTTCCCTACACCAATGTTCCTTACAACCTTGGAGGTGTGAGCTTCTCTAATCAGCTACTATCGCTCACCTTTAGGAACACATAGATTATCCATATTGTAGAGTAACCCATCCTAGAGATGGTAATCAAATATTCTATCGTCATCATGCACATGACTCTGAATCTGCAACTGCTGATACACCTCCTTGAAGTCCTCATCATATGAATATGCTTCCTTGTATGCTTCGTGGGTGAATGAATCCATATGCATAAGAGTCCCTAAATCTATAGTATTTGATGTGGTTGGCTGTGAAGGCATGTCGACCAACTTGTTTGTGCTACCCTTCTTATATTTGATCATCGAATGAAAATGCTGGATGAAATTCATAGTCTGTTGTAGCTTACTCTGGGCCTACAAATACCATAACGACTGGTGATATGTATGGATTACTGTCTCCTTTCCCATCAGATAATGCTTCCACTTATTCATAGCTTGCACCATGGCATATAGCTCCTTATCATAGGTAGATTAGTTAGGAACTTCCCCATGAAATACTTCAAAATGGTAGCATACATGCCTTCCTCCATGCATTAAGATAACTCCCATAGTATACCCACTCGCATCTGTATCCACTACAAAGGATCGTGGAAAGTTTGGTAATTCCAAAATTGGTGCTTGATTGATCTTCTTCTTTAGATCTTAGAAAGCCCTTTGCTGACCTTTTACCCACTGGAAACTCTTTCCACTTGTTGCTACAGTGTGGAGCAGTGCAACTACCGCTGAAAATGAGGCTATGAATTTCCTTAGTTATTGTGCTGCCCGAATGAAACACTTGACCTCAGAAACATTAGTAGGCACCAACCATTTCATTATGGCATCCATCTTGGAAGGATCTATCTTCATCTCTCCTCCACCAATCACATACCCCAGATACACCAAGGATTGCTGTGCATTCTCACACTTCTTGAGTTTTGCTAGCAGCTGGTGCTTTTTCAATATTTCCAGCACCTGTGTCAATTGTGAAATATGCTCCTCCTAGGTAGCACTATATACCAATATAACATCCAAATAGACAATAAAAAATGAATCTATAAAAGGGTGCATTACATAATTCATTAATCTCATAAATGTAGCTAGTGCATTACATAAACCAAATGACAGGACTAACCACTCATACAAACCTTGCCTGATTTTGAAGGCGCGTTTCCATGTATCTTCTTCTTTGACTCAAACCTAGCGATATCCAAAATCAAGTCCAACTTGGTGAAGTATTTTTCTTGTTGCAACTGATCCAACAAATCATTTATCCTGGGCAGGGGGTATATGTTCTTGAGTGTGATTTTGTTCAACGCCCTGTAATCTATTGAAATCCGCCAATTTCCATCCTTCTTTGGCACAATAATAATGGGTGACCCACATGGTGATATACTCGGTTGAATGACACCCTGTTCCAATAGCTGTAGTAGCTGTTTCTTCACCTCACTTTCTTCTATAGTAGACTACCTGTACAACCCAATATTTGGCAATGGGGAGTTTGGCAATAACTGGATATTGTGCTCCACTTATCTCTTAGGTGGTAACCCTTTAGGATCTCAGAACACATCCTTGTATGCCTGTAACAACTCCTTCAATTTTTGTTTCTGTTTCTTACTGCACCCCTTTACAGATGCCTTGCCTCTTATTGACTGCTCTTCAGACTGAATTTCTCTTAAAAGAAATAAAACACACTTCTTGCAGGAACTGATCAATTTATTGGCTTGGTTGGCACTTACCAGTCAAAATTTCAACTTTCCTTTGTGTGCGTTGATGAAAAATGATTTTCCATCCTTGATGAGCTGACATTGGTTGGTTCTCCTCATGAATATTACATCATGCATGTACATGTATGGACTCCCAAACACGAATCCACATACATCAAGGGGAACCCCATCTAGATCTACTTCATCAATAAAATCATCACTGATAGAAAATTTATTTTTACACTATTTAGTTACCATCAGATCTACATCCTTATTTACCCATCCCAATGGGCATGGATTTGGATAATCATGAACTTCCAACCCCAACTTCTTGACCAGCTCTCCTACAATGAAATTTACCTGCAATTCTGAGTCAAACAAAACATCAATCTTTGTCTTCTTGACTTGTATCTTTATATGGAAGAGTTTGGTTATTTATTTCTCTTCCTGTTGCTGAATGCTACTCAACTTCACCTTCTTTTATGCAGATGTATAGATGATCTTATCATCCATGTCCGAGATGCATTCAACTTATTTTCTCGAATCCATGGCCATGAGATTCTTCTTATTATTATCTTTCTTGTTCTTTCGGTTTAGCTCTGGATGCAACTTCAAGCACTTCTCCTCTGTATGACCATCAACATTGTAGTGGTTGCTAGGATCTGTGCACTAGTGCGCTGTGGTTGCCATTTTTTTATTATATTTTCTCCCTTTTTGCTTCTTCTTCCCATCCTTAGAAGCATATTTTTTCTCCTTTTGCTTCGATCCAATTGATTGCACTCTCTTTAGGCCTATGTTTTCCAGGTATTGCACCTATACACAAGCCTCATCCACTATTTTGGGTTTAAATAACATCACTTTCTCGTGCAGATGGAAGTGCAGACACCTCAAATGCTTAATGAGTACATCAAGGTTCTTTGGAGAGATACCCAAAATTATAGCCATCTTTATGAATTCGTGGTGTACTCTTACATGCTTTGGCCTAACTTTTGCCTGAAGTAATTCCACCAGATCCACTGGTCCTCCACATACCCAATGAGATAAAATTGTGACTTAATGAGGGTTTTGAAATCCTCCCACTTAGTCACTAGATGTTCTTGCTCCAATCCCATGGTTTCCATGTGGATCTCCTACCAAGTCAGTGCATGACCCTCTAATTTCAACCGCACGAATGAGATCTTTTACCCTTCCTCGATCTGGTGGACACATAAAATTCTAGTTGCTACAAATAGTGGTTCAACTTTAGAGCATCAATCTCGCCCTAGTATGACTTGATATCAACTTTTGCTACCATTTTAAATAGGGACTGTGATTGGTTCACGACACCTGAACTGGGTTTATCTTTTTTGGGTCCTTTCTTCAACTGGTTCTCTGGTTCTCCTCGATCTTCTGATCCCCGTTCTGATTTGTCCTCTGCATTCAAACCCCCATCTTCTCTAAATATCACAAAATTTATATTCAAGGCCACCATGAGGAGGCTTACATTGCGGTTGATATATGAAACTTTTTTTTCTAACCACGTAAGCCTCACCTTCGTAGGATTACAAGGTTTGTTTACAGATTCGTCGACTCTGATTAGGGTTTTACAATTTTCAGCCCTATCGATCTAGATCCCTGCGATATAAAAAAAACACCCTAAGAAACCTTCTCTGATACCAAATGATCCGTAAAATATCATGGATATTCCACTAGGCATAAATGATAATATTATATTAAAAATTTGAAGTTCTACACTATTACAATTTTATTTAATTTCTAGATCTCTAGATTTTACTGTAGTTAGTGCATGCATGTGAATGGAAATTATGCATAAAATTAGAGAATGAAAACATAAGCTCACACACACACATAAGACACAAAATATGATATGGGAAACCCTTTTGGGAGAAAACCTAGATGGAAGGTGAGGTCACGTCATTCTCTTTCCCTGTCTAGAAAATATGGATGCAAGTACAAAGAAGTAATGCATGTGGCCCGTGGGCTGCTACATTGCACAAATCCTCTTTATGTGCTCTACCTCTTATCTCTCATGGCTATCTTTTTTCAGCTATGGAACAAAATGCTGTCGAAAGAATTGAATGCCTCTTCCTCCTAGTGGCTCGGTTATAACACAACCCGATAGCCTACTAGTGGTTAATTTTGACTGCATCAACTTTTAACTAGAGTTGCACTATAAAATCTTCTATAGTCGTTTACATCATAACGATGTGGCTGTTACAAAATATTTTTTCATACCTCCTATTCACTTCCTATTCCATATTCTGAAGTGCCAAAACATTGACTGCTATGCAACATATCTATCATGATATACAGACTAAAATCTCCCTAAAGAATTAAAGGAAAACTGCCTTGAATCCATTCTGAAGAAGAAGGTTGACTAAAAACCCAAAATTTAGCATCAAGATGCTTTGCTCCACTGCCTCTGCATTCTAATGGCAGGTTGCATAGTTATACACTAGCGCATCTAGTGCGGGTTTTCATAGGAGAACCCACACTGGACCTCTTCTGGTAGGTTTTCCCAAACTGGAGGAGAAGCTTCGTGCACTGGAACCTTCAAGAACAATGAGCTAGATATTGGTTTTTGTTGATATGATTGAGCTCTCCCATTTGGACCTCTTGATATTATCATCATGGGCTTTTATCTTGAGATGTGGAAATTCCTCCCTCTTTTGTGGATCCCTAACTCCCTCTCCCTTCCTATAAATTCACTCCCTTCGATCCCCAAATGGTTGGTCATTGGTTGCTGCATCCCTGTGCTAAGGTTATGCTTACATGCTACCAATTCTAGCTTGGAGAAGGAGTGCTTGAAGAGTCTTTGCTTGGACTTGGACATCCACCAAAAGGAGGTCTCCAAAATCAAGACATAGGTTGTATTCTTAGCTTTTTAGCTCATTAATATATACATATGATGTTCACTTTCCATAATTGTGTAAATATTTATGCTTTTAGCTTAATATTCCTTGATCTATCAAGTAGTTTATGTTTAATGTATGCCATATATGCTCTTGTGTATTGAATAGCTCTTTTATCTTCCTTACAGGTACTCAGACATAAAGAATAAGTAAGGAGAGAGGCCTGGAGTGAAAGAATCAATGTCATATTCAAAGGATCGAGTGATTAGCCCCAGAGCAAGGTAGGTTTCTCCTTCACTCTGCATTTGCTAAACATAAACTAGGAAAGTGCATGTTAGTTTGTTTGGGTTGTTTTTAGACCCACTCATTAGGCTAGAGGGATCGCCTCTGTTTGCCATTGTGAATTTACCCACTCCATCATCTTTACATCAGTTGCAGAGCTTGCAAGGGAAAGCTATTTTCCTTCGTCATTTTGTACCCAATTATGCTGAACTTTCCAAGGGATTTACTTATTTTATGAAAAAGGGGATCCCATTTATTTGGGATGAAATCGCTAAAATATCTTTCGATGCATTAAAAAACATCCTCATTATTGCTCCTTTGCTGTATCCCCCCAATTATCACGATGATTACTTCTTGTACTTGGCCATAGCTGATAGTACTATTTCAATGGTACTAGTGCAAGATGACGATGATGGAAATGAACACGTGATCTACTACTTAAGCCGAAATCTTATCAATACTAAAACTCGATATGCACATGTTGAGAAACTTGCTTTAGCAATTGTTCACACTGTTCAATGCTTTCGACATTATATTCTCTTACAGAAAACCATTGTGATTTCCAATTGAAACCCCATGACCTACATCCTGACTCGTCAGTTGTTGGGGGGGGATTTTGAAGTGGATTGTTATCCTTCAGGAGTTTGATTTGGAGTTTTCTACAACCAAATCAAAGGAATCACTGGTTTTCGTGGAGTTAATTTGTGACCTTACCTCCACAACCACATCTATGGATTTTTATGAGCTCATTCCAGAAGATACTCTCTTTCTTATTAGCACTCTTGAGCTAAGGTACGAAGATATTATTGTCTATCTCCAGACCTAAACTTTTTGATCAGAGTTATCCAATTCTGAATTTTGTTGTATTCGACATCAGCCCTAACCATATTGAATCATTGGCGATAATTTGTACGATGTTGGTGTCGATTCTATCCTCCGTAGATGTTTGACACTTGAAGAAGCTGAGAGAGTCCTAAATGAATGCCACTCTAGGACTTGTGGTGGTCACATGTTAGGGTGTGCTAGTTCTCAGAAAACCCTTCGTGCCATTATTTCTAGCCTTCGATCTTTAAAGATAGCATTTTAGCAGTCCAAAAATGTCATGCCTTCCAGATTACAATCATAAATAGCGCGCCCCACCCACACCCCTACACCCAGTTGTTATCGTCAACCCCTTTGCTAAATGGGGTATTGATTTCATGGCATGTAACCCTCACTCCATCGGGGGGCATGGTTATATCATCGTCGCCATTGATTATTTCACTAAATGGGTCGAGGCGATGCCCATGTGTGATGCTGATGGTAAAACTACTGCTCAATTTCTTTTCAACCATGTCATAGCTCGATTTGGTGTCCCTCAAGCCATCATTACTTATCATGGATTTCATTTCCACAATTACATGATGGAAAAGCTCACTGCTCAGTTGGGTTTGTGTCATGACAACTCAACTCCTTATTATCCACATGCCAATGGCCAAGTTGAAGCAATCAACAAAGTCTTGGTTACTATGCTTCAACGCACCATTGGGATGCATAAATAAAATTAACATTTTATGCTATTTTCAGCTCTTTGGGCTTATTGAACCACAACTAAGACTACCACTAGATTCACACCCTTGCAGTTGGTGTATGGTCTAGAGGCAACTCTTCCAATTGAGTGTGAAATTCCTTCACTGAAACTAGCTGTCGAATTACTCCCTAATACCTCACCTGAAGAGGAACGTTTACTTTACCTTGAAAGGCTCAATGAAACTCACCACTTTTCCGTGTTAGTAATTGAAGCCTAACAACAATGAGTTAAGGCTCAATACGATAGGAATATTTATCTCCACATTTTTGCTAAGGGTGACTTGGTCCTACTTTATGATCAAGTCAAGGACAAATTGGGAGATGGGAAATTTGAACAAATGTGGCATGGACCTTACATTGTCAAATTAGTTTTACAAAAAGGTGCCTATGAGTTAGTAGATTATGAAGGAAATTCTTTGGCTGAGCCCTGAAACGGGCTTTACCTAAAGAAGTATTATGCGTGGTTATCCATGTAAATACTTATGCACATTAGTGTGTTTTCATTAGTGTGCAGTGTGGTTTTCGTGTGTTAGTTTTCTTTTGCAAACATTTTCCTCTGCTTACCTCATGCTCTATTTGGTTTGCAGATGTCATCCAACTGTTACATTGGTTTTGATGATGGTGCTTGTCATAGTACACATAATCTATCTTCCACTGCTTGGGAAATCTATGATCCTAATGGCGAGTTAGTGAATTTACAGGGTATATGTTTAGGTCATATGACTAATAATATTTCCGAATATAGTGCGGTCATCGAGATTTTATCAGAAGTTATTACTCTTGGCATTAGAGAGTTAATCATAAAACTTGATTCACAAATCAATGTACTACATATTAATGGAAAATATTCAGTTAAAAACCCTCAAATTTTGAGAATTTATTTGCAATTTCGTCTATTGGAACAAGAAATTGATTTTATTACTTATCATCACATTCTGAGATGCATGAACAAATTAACAGATGCATTGGCTAACTATGTGTTAGATAAACATTTGTGAAACTTGTAAATCATAAAGCATCACATATCAAACATGGTAAATATAAAAACATGTATATAGATATATCGAGTGTTTGTAAAAGAGTTTTCTACATCAAAATAAAAAAATCTGTGTTCTGAGACACATGACTTTATAAGCCTACAACAATGCAGAAAGTAAACTAGAGTTGGCTATTTTCCCACATGGTACTCATAATAGCATGAAATAACCCTGATGACTGAGCCCAACAACCGACGTAGTTTGGAAGAAACCCCTAGAGTGTGTCTTTGGTAGCATAATGGCAGCTCATCAATCGAGGCATACTCTGGAATGCCCCTGGTTAAAACTTCCATGTTACACTCTACCTTCATGATAGGATCTGCTCCCTCCTCATAAGGAGACTCCTCAATCTAGTGTGCCACTCACTTGGCTATTGGAGAAGCCCATGGAGGTCTCTCTGGTCCCACATCTGCAAAACATCATAAGTCAAATCTTAGTATACATAAAAAAAAAATAGTTTTACCTGAATCGGTCCACTGTGCCCTTGGAGGAAGTGGAAGATTTGGATCTCCTTGGAAATATGTGCCCTCATATGCCCAATCATCAACCATGATTAGCTGCTAATGCAAGCATCCAAAAAATACTAGAGGGAATGACATCTGTTGGCCGCCTCCATGTCGAGGCTTCAACTCTCCCCATCTGAGTAATCGTGGATCTCTGGGTGCTAGTGGATCCACTTCTAACCAGTGATAACGGAACAATGACACATGTTCTAAGATGAACATCACCAAAATGGATCTAAAACCAAATTGTTTTAGATTTCCTGACTTGCACTTGGTAAGTTGGCACTTCATGCAAACCAACAAAGCCTCACTCCAATTGAAAACCGGAGATTCAAACACTCGATTGCATATTAGAAATGAGGCTTTGTTGCCTCATGCAACACTTTTGCCCCAGCTACTTGGGCCGTGGTGTGCAAGATTGTTCGTAGTGGGAGGTTGGTAATGGTGTTTATGTCAATTTTCCCACTGTGGGTCTTCTTGGTCTCCGGACAATGCCTTACAATGAGCATAACTGTTCTCTCTCCTCGAGTGTGTGATCCAGACAACTACACATGTTGTCCCTTTTGAGACAACCGATGATGAAATAAATGTTGGCAACCTCTATTCCGAGCTCTTGATCCTCGAACATGAATAGTTGGCAATCTACATCCCACCAATTGATCAGGTGCTGCAATAACTCAGGCTGTGATATGATCCTAGGAATCATGAAGAACTTGAGCAATCCACATGCTCATAGGGCATCAACACAATCTTAATCCTACATAGTCTGATAGTCTTCAACTTCATGCCCCCTTTCTTTCCATTCAATCACCATTTTGGACTGATTATCCTACGGAAAAACTATAAACCAACATTTAATGAGCTTCCATGGAGACAAAATCCAAGATAAACTATTTTACATAGAGGATTTCACTTTAAAATTTGTAACTCAATGCCAGTGTGAGGGCATAATTAACCATAGGGTGAGCAGCGCAATTCTGATGGGTGAAACCCATGTTGGTCACCCATGATATGAAATTTTTGCAAGTCCTCCTTGCAACCTATCCTATGGATTAAAATACATGAAATGACTACCAAAATGAATGGAAGGGACAAATCTCTTACCTGCAACAAGTGGCTCGGTGAATGGTGTCTGGGATTGATTGTGCTCCTTGCCTGAAAATTGAGCTAAAATGAGGTAAAAATGCTCTCACAATTGCAAATTTGTAAAATGGTAAAAATAACTTACTTTTTTCCCTATTTATAAGTTTTAAATAATATTTTTACCAAATTAGGGCATATTTCACTCATTTTTTAATATTTTCCTCGAAATCGGTAATGTGTGTTTCCTTATGCAACGATAGGTCATATATTCTTGGCGACGATGATTTATCTTAACTGATTCAATGAGTTTTATTTTATCAATTTTGTCGGACTCGTTAAAAATAAATGAAAAAGTGACCCCCTGGAGTCATCTTTGAGCTCTTTTTAGACTCTCGAAAAATGAAAATATTGCCGAGTACTTATCGTTTCAAACTCGTCAAAGTAAATGAAATGACGTCTACTCAGTATAAGTTTAACCCTTTTCCAGACTGAGATAGATGATTGTACAAAAAATACGTTAGTTGAACATGGCTAAGAGGTTCCATTGGATATTGTTTTCTACCTTTTCAGGTTCAAGAGACGATTTAAGAAAATGAACCTTTGGATTTTTCTTTTTGGCTTCTTTTTCAAACTCTCTAAACATGAAAAAGATGCTGAGTTTCACCTTTGCCGGACTCGTAAAATATAAACGATGAAGGACTTGTCACCATGATGAGACCTAGTTTCTCCTTCCTAGTGCTGGTAAAACTTACTAGGATGGATTCATCCAAATGATGAACTTATATGGCAAGCATATGATACAACCTTCAAGATTGTGATACAAATATATGGGGTAATTGCCAAAAATGGTAGGGGAAAAAGTGAAAGCGATCATCTCTTGTATTTTGTAAAGGAAGCATGTCCCTCTTGAACATGACACTCATCTTTTGCCCGTGTCAGGTTTGGGACATCCTCACTTGATTACTTTCCTTCCTTGGTTTGGGAAATCCATTTTGCCTCTCATCTGATTATACTACTTCATCATCATGACCTATGATCCTATGTTGAGTAAAATGATGCCAAACTCCAGAGTCATGTTGTTGGTATGTTCAAGAGAATTTCTATCTGGAGTTATTTATCACTCATACACTGTCTAAATTTCTGCCACAGTCTTGGATCACATTTATCTACTCTACTACATCCTTTTGTTTCGTGTCGGTGATATGGGATTCATTATGACCCTCCTTCGACATATCACTTAATGTCGACTTCCACTCATTATCTAAGAAGATGATCTAGAAACTCCCTTCCAGTACCTTAGAGCTTACATGCCTCGATGACATGTTCTTCGTATTCAATGACATGTTTACATCATTGACCTTCGATCAAATGATTTCGCGGGTGTTTGACTTCAGCTTCAATATTCACAGTCATGGATTGTGTTAGGTGTTTGACTTCAACTTCAATATTCATAGTCATGGATTGTGTTGATTGTACCTTGAGAACCATTACCATTATTGGTGGTTCTATCATACTTGATAACAATTTACATCATTGACTAGTAATCAGGTGGCTTTCTATCATGTTTGAATTTGACAAAGACTACTGTGCAACATATCCATCATGATATATAGACCAAAATATCCTTGAAGAATCAAAGGAAAACTGCCCTAAATCCATTATGAAGAAGGTTGACTAAAAACGCAAATTTTAGCATCAACGTGCTTTTCTCCAATGGTTTCCCGTGCTGATTGATTAGCCTCGGTATTGCAACAAGATTGCTACAACTCCCAAGGCTACCGATTTTAATTATCGACCTGGGGTCCGTACAAACTTAAGAGGTGTCGGCATTATATGTGTGGCATACAATCTGTCCTTCCTTTGCTGTCATGATGTAATGGAATGCATGTACTAAAGTCAAATCCAAAACTAATTGTAGAAAATGAAGTGTTCAAAATGGAACCTTAACCTATTGCAATAAAGAAAGTACAAGGGAAGAGACAGAAATTCAATGCTAAATCACACCATTTCGTAATTAACCGCCAAGAAACTATGCTTTGAAATAATGCTAAACTATCATGAACCAAATGCTACTATCTAAGCATGGAATTAAGAAGCATCAAACATCACTAATGTACAAGCAAAGGGACTAAAATAAGCATGTTTTTGTCTTTTTGTATTTTCATGCAAAATCAAATATGCAAACTAATTTCCTTTGGTGATGTGGCAGGTGAATTAAGGATGTTTGAGGTTGGATGGAAAGGTTAAGATATGGTTGGATGGTGTGGGATACCCTTGGGAGGCTTTGATGACTTCCTAGAGGTTTTCCCTCAATTCAGCCTCAAAACAGGCCATTTTAGGAAAACCTACATGATGTACTAGAAACCTACAGGATGATCCTGTAGGATTTACTGTGAACCTACATGATACAAACGAGAGTAAAATGTGAGATGTTGGAGGTGATGGGAGGCCTAGGAAAGGTGTGTGATGGGTGGAATGGAGTGGGAAAATTCCTAGGATCACTTAGAACTCAAAACCAAAGTTGGGAGATGGATGGATTTACTCAAAAAGCTTGGAGAAGTTTCCTTGTGAAATGATGAAATTGGCGAGGGTTTAATGACCAAGAAAATCAAATCCAAATCGGATGTGAAAATTGTTTTTATTAGCTAGGATGTCTTAGGTCCCTATTCCAATTGGAATCAGTCAAAAAGACCTATGTTAACCCATGCAAAAAAAAAAAAAAAACATTACTAGTCGAAAGTCTAGAAATGTGAGAACTAGTGAGCTAGTAAATCTAAACAATGCCTAACCAAATCAAGTGAAAATGAAATGGGGTGATTTTTATTATGAAATAGAATTTTTTTTTGATCTAATTCAAGTGGAATAAATTTTATTGAAGCTCGTTAGCATGCTCTAAAAAATAGCATAAATTTACTGTTTTTTGCTAAAAAGGAGGTCCAACAATCTAGATTTGGGAATAAGAAGACTAATCCAAGGAACTCAATGATTATTACGAAATTTAAAAACTTTTTCAAGGATGAAATAATGCTTGTGATCCTACAAAAGAACTTACATCAACCATTTAACTCAATCCTACAATAAGAAATCATTAATACTAAATGTAGAAATAGAAAGAAATAAAAACTAAAGATGCATGTGAGTAAGAATTGAAAGGAAGGAAATAAAATGATACAGAAGGGCTCTGAGATTCCTGGGATGGCCAAACCCAAGGAAAATTAGAGATCTATGGAGGAAAAAAAGATTTATAATATGAATATGACACCAATCTTCATTATTTTCATCAATAGAATTACATCCCTGCAAGAAAATACAATGGAGCTGCAAAAATACGAGCTCTCTCCACAATAACACTAATGAAAAACTCCCCTAGAGGAAAATTCGACTTGTTACTTATACAAAATTATTATGAATCATTCCCCATGAATGGAGGAAGCTTCCCCACCAAAATCCCTTGCTTAGTGGATCTAGTCTCCAATACTAGGAATTTACATTAAATGGTAGGGAACACATTCCTAGATTTTCTCAATCATTCCCTAGAGGAAAATTTGACTTGGTATTTATAAAAAATGATTAAGAATCATTCCCCATGGATGGAGGAAGCTTTCCTCATTGAAATCCATTGATTAGTGGTTCTTCTCCCTTGATTGTTGGATCTGCTCCTTTGATTAGTGGAACACATTCCTAGATTTTCTCAATCATTGGAGTTCCAAAATTTGTGCCATAATTCCATAATATTTGGTTGAATTAATATTTATTATTGATCCTCCAGTAGTAGGGAACAAGTCCCTAAATTATCTCCTCCTCCAACTCTTCATTATCTGCCTAATATTCTCATGATATTCCACAAAAAATAAATAATATTAGGCACAAATATTCAATTATTCATAAATCTTCCTAATGAATATATTAAAGTGTAAAAATAAATTATCTAATGCAAAAAGAGAGGTTTAATGTGCTGAAGGATGGTCATAGGCCTTAATTTATGTTTTAAATTAGAGGCATGGGCCTTAATTTATGTCTAATTTAAAGGCCCATCATACCCCCCTGATGAAAGTGTTGCTCATCCTCTGAGAAAATTAGTGACTTCATTGTGCCTCATCCATGGCCCTTGTGGCCTCTCTCTTGTGCATTAAGAATCTTGGCTGTGAGCTCTGAAAGGACAAGCCCAAAAACATATTTGTGCAAAGAAAAATAATTGTTTCTTGAGACCATTAGCTTTCTTTCTTGCCCTTATTCAAGACTAGTTCTTGAATATTTTTTTAGTTTGGAAAGGTCTTCCACACCCTTATTTGCATAGAAATTCATTTATTCGCCTTAGGACTACCTCTTGTAGGATTTCTGGGTCAGTGTAATTCCTACTGGATCATCTTGTAGGCTTACAGGGGATCCTGTAGAAAACACAATCCCTTTGTAAACTGAAGTAAAGGAGTGGAAAAAATGATAGAAATGGTGAAGGAATGAATGGAAATGGGTGGTTAAATAAAAATTTGAGTGACATGGGTCTCTTTGTGATCCTCCTTTGCTCTTTGACCATTCTTCTTGCTGACTTGCAAATGGAAATTTCATGAAAATGGAGAGGATGTTCTCTTTTTTTTTTTTTTTTCAAGAATGAAATGGGATGGATGAACGATGAATAGATAGTGAATATGAAGTGGATGTAGGGCTTGGAGTGCTGTAGTGACCTTGACCTTTGCAAAAATTTCTTCTTTTAATTGCTGTCTTCATTCGTTGAAAACATCACCCTTCATAATTTGACTTTTCAACATTGCATGAGTGAAGGAGTGAGTTGCAATTAAGTAGCTAAAGGAAGATGAGACTGCTGACCAATCCTTAGATTATAAAACCTCATCTCTCATGCATTGACAACAAATTTCTAACTATAATATGCTCAAGAGAAGAGGATAAGAATATTGCATACCTGTACCTACCTGATGGTTGTTGGAGATACATGCATGCTGTTGCTGAGTTCATGTTGATATGCAGGTGTTGAATGGTGATGCTAATGATCCTGATGCTACTGCTAAGATCTGGAGGAGCTTCTTTGACCTCTGGATCTCCTTTAAAACTTCTCATTTCCAATCCTGTAGGTGCTGTTCTATATCCTGTAGGTTTACAAGACAATGATTTGTTTTGTCCATATCTGCCAAACAGTAGACTGGATTGAGATGAAACTTTTTGAGCATGTTTCCATTATCATTATGCACCACCCCATCGGAAATTTTTGGTCAATTGATGCACGGATCTCGATAAAAAATAAAAATGGTTGAAGGTGATGAAGGACAATATCTTGGAAACCATGCACTGGAATTTGCTGAAATGGCTTGGGCATGTTACCATCATCAATATGCATGTCCCCATGAAACAACTTTTTAAATGGATGCACAAATATTGAGAAAATGCAAAAATCGCTGAAGGTGAGGTGATAGAGGCCAATTTTTTGGAAACCATGCACTAGAATTTGCTAAAATTGCTTGAGCATGTTACCATCATCCATATGCATCTCCCCCTAAAACAGCCTGGAAAATGGATGCATGGTTTTCAAGTTATGGAAAAAACAAATTTCTGCTCTATGTATTTCTGTATACTGTAGTAAAACAAAGAATCTTGTATTTATTAGGACAACAAGTAAAATGAGTGGTAGAAGCTTGAAAATGATGGGTGGGTGGTGAACATAGATGAGGGTGATGGATTGGCATGGCCTTAGCCTTGTTGCAGCATTTGAGCGAAGTAGGAGAAAGTCAAAATTTGACTTCTTTGACTAGGCTTGACCAATTTTCCTTTTGGTACCAATTTGTTCTTGTTGCTTGTGGATGTTGGAGAGTACATGCATGCATGGAGCAAGGATTCTTTCATTTTTTTTTTTTTTTTTAGGCCTACTAGCTACCTCAATGAGGTTTTCAACTAGTAGGTCTGCCTAGGTGCCTCAAAGGAGGTTTTCGCCTAGGATCTTCTTCTTTTTTCTCACTTTTTTTCCTTTTTTCCAACCCATTGACTACTTCATGGAGGTTTTCAATCAATGAGCCAATCTGAGGCACCTCCAAGGAGGTTTTCACCTTAGATTTTTATTTTTTCTCTTATTTTTCATTTTGTTTTGTTTTTTTCCCTACCCCTCCATACTTGAAAAACAAAATCACTTTCAAGTATAAGAATACTTCCAATGGAGCCATGTGCACATCAAGATGATAGACACAATGATGTGGAGGCTTGAAATGTATGCTTTGACATGTAGCTGGATTTTAGAGACCAAATGATTTGACTTTGAAAGGATCAAACATAGTTGAGGAAGACAGTGATGCTGCAACTTAGTGAGTGTCTGGAACCATATTTCAATATAGTTGTGATGCCTCTGGTCCACTTGTTGATTTGGATAATTTTGTATGTCTTCTTCTACCATGACCTTCAAGTCTTCCTCTTTTTGTTAATTGATCCCTTGAATACATGGAGGATTTGATGGTAACCATGAGTGATCTCTTTCAATCCCTGATTTTGATGTTTGATCTTCATCAAGTGCAACCCATGATTCTTTGATCTTCTCTTTCGAATCTTCTTCTTCAGGATGTAGTCCTCCAGTAATAACAAGAGAATATTTTTTTTGCAATACTCTTCCTCAGCTATCGTGAATACCATTGATCTCAAGAGGAGTTTTTTACAAGTGTTGTATCTTAGCATTGTAAGCGGGCTAAGCTACTTCAATGTGTGGGTTTGGAAATGGTGGTACACGTAGTTGAGTTGGAGTGTATATTTGAGATGGATGTGGGTGGGGTTGTGGTTGTGGTGGAGGTGAATGGTAAGGATAACATGGAGTTTGGTATGGGGGATATTGAGAAAAATACTGAGGATATTGTGGATGACTCCCATAAGTTCCTTTCCAACCTTGTTACTGTTAACACCCAGGTTGTTCCCTATGACTCCCTAGGGAATACGGCCGGGGTAACCACTAACCAATCTTTGGGCTACAGCTTCTAGCCTAGCTGCAGTCAGAGAGGGCTCTCTCTATAAGGTTTGTCACTGTTCTTGACAAGGGTTTTAGGCTAGTTATGAGACGAAATTTTTGGTTGTTTTTTGTGTTTGGTTGGGAGGATGTTTCTGGTTTCCTTGAAGTATATCTGCAGGTAAGATTAATCCATTGGGAAATGGGGTCTTGGACTGTTTTCCCTTGAGGTCTTGATTTTGGTGAGGTGTAGTTACAGGGCCTGTGTGTATTCCATGAAACAAAATGTAAATAGTGAGAGTGAGGTGAAAACAACCAGCAAAGAGCAATTAAGATTTCTTTACTTGAGCTGCATATTGTAAAAGAGGTTTGTTATCTAGGAGAAATTACTTGAATTCCTAAAACAACAACGTACTGTGATGATGTAGTATTAAAGGTAGCAGTGAAGAATTACTCTTTAAATACTTTTTTAGAGAAAAACATATAAGATAGCTTAGATTGAGCTCAGGGTGGCCAATGACCAAATCCTGAGACTATTCTTTCTCCTTACTACCTAGATTTTCAAGTGTACAGAAAAACATGGAAAACATATAAAACAACGATGATCACAGGTGAAATAAAGAGCCATGAGGAAAACTTATCGAGCCATGAAATACACAGGAATCCTACAACTTTGAGCCACACACTATCAGGAGATCAAGAGACAAACATCTTTGAAGAAATCCCACTGTCCTTTGTATTAACTGTCTGAGAAATTTACAATATCAGAATAACAGAGAAGATATCAGGAGATTTCTTACATCCGGAGTCCAACCCTTCTAAACAAACGCGAGGGGGAATATATAGAGGTTACATACAAAATATCTCAGGTATTGAGTCATCTGAGAAGAAAATATCTCTTACACTTATACAGGAGAGTAGATGAGAAGTTATTGTAAGTATAAATGATTCCTAAAAGCTCTTAACTCCTGTCAGGATAACCTTTTGACCTTTGGGCGCTGTGGGGTTAGCTACACGGCTTTATCATAAATGTAGCATGAAGTGCTCTGCCACTCTGATTTTTGTATCTCTTTGACCCTGCCACCTGTGCTTGCTGACGCTGCTGCTGGTGTTGAGTACCTGTGCTGAGTTGGCTCAGCGTCTTCATATTTGCTGTTATGGCCTTTGCCCTTCTGTACGTGTGATGTAGATCCTTTTTTCAACAAAGATTTAATCCTCTTAACTTTGATTTAAAAGTAACTTTATCAAATATTGCCATGTGTCTGCAGGGGGAAGCTGATGCCTCAAAATTGACCCTAAGGTCTCATCAGCTTCTGTGTACTTATAGAAATGAGGAGTCTCATCAAACAGATGTGTTACTTCATTTTTAATAAAAAATAAATTATCTAATTTTTCAAAAAGAGCCTGTCCTGTTATTGGGCCTGCTGAAGATGACCCAGGAGCCTCAGCAATCTGAATTGCTGCAAAACTGCTTACCCTTTTGATGTATTTTTCGTGAGAGAGTAGATTCCCTGATTCTACTAAGTTGGGAAGCCCTCTGTCCTGCAGGGCTGTGAACCTATTCTGGAACTTATTTATATCTGCCTGTATATCATGGATTTTCCTGTCCAGGGTCTGAATTAGGTTCTTCATTGTTGTGGTTCTTTTGATCAGGGAAATGGTTTCAGTCCTATTAGCAATTCCCATTTTTATCAGCTGAGAACCAGTCCTATAGTTAAGGACTTCAATCATCTTAGGGGCAAGGTCGGCCATGTTGCCTAGAGAATTTCTTTCTCTGTGCAGTTCTTTTCTTGCCCTGCCGATGAGTCCTATTTGTTCATATATAGCATCAATGTACTCCCACTGGTTAGTGATTGATTGTCCAATGGCAGTCCAAATCACTTGCTTGATCTCTGCTATTACTTTCTCAAAATTGAGCTGCTTTTCCAGCTCTGCAATTGTCTTTTTTAGAGCTTTTACTTCCCTCTCCCTCTCAGCCACATTTTGCTTAGATTTATCATATTTCTCATCTATCTTGGCTAAGCTGTCCTTGGCTTGATTAAGCTCTGTCATTTGAGACTCCAGTACCTGAATCTCCTGCCTTAGTCTCAGCATGTCTAGGCTCTCAGCCTTTTCTGTTGGTGGTGCTGTAGTGGCTGGCTCTGTTGTGGCTGGCTCTGTTTCTGGTGCCTGTTGATTTGGAGGGATGTCCTCTTTAGGGGTCTCCTCGAGGTCTATTGTCTCTGTGGGTGGTTTGGAAGACTGCCCTTGTTCTCTCCTCTGTAGAGCTGCTTCTAGTGTAGTCTCTGTATCCTGCAGCTTTTGTTGGGTGTCAATCAGTTCCTTATATAAGGTCATTAGCAGTGCAGTGACATCCTTTTCTCGTCTCTGTTGGGAAACTTCATCTGTTTGGGGATGTAGAGTTGGTGGGATCTTCATTTTCTTCTTGATTGCAGCTACATCTGCATCCCTTAGTAAGGACCTCCTGTATGGCCTTAACATCATTGGGATCATGCCCAAACTCTATAATGATCTCCTCCAATGCCTTGATTCTGTTGTCCTTAGCTTGAGAGGATGCCCTCTCCAACTCAAGCTGTGCTGTAGTGTTGTTTAAACTATTTTGCAGCCTGTAATTTATCAAGGTCTTATCTGCCAGAGTGGCATAGACCATCTCACCCGTCTGCTTGTGGAGCTCGATTTGGTCAATGGGGTGGATGTCCTTTGAAAGGACTTCTAAGTTTGTCCTTATATAATCTGCAGCTGTTTGAGGTTGCTGCACTGTAGGGGCAAAATGGCTCATAGTCATTTTGCCTTCTTGCACATCAAAGGCAGCCATTAGCCTTTGTTGGTTTGCAGGGGCCATATTTAATAAATGATTATAGAGCCGAATTTTTATTGGCTCACTCCTCATTTTGGCCTCTTTAAATTGCTCCTTTATGCCTGCAGCCGTGTTCTGCTGTTGTCCTGAGGAGCTGACCTCCCCTAGTGCTGCTTTATCCTGCTCTTGATGCAATGAACTGGCAGAAGTCTCCAGGCTGTGCATTTCCTCTTCTGAAAAAGGGTTGAACCTTTGCCTCTTGTCTGATGTTTCTGTGAGGGGTGTTTCCCTCTCTCTCTTTCTGCTAGTGTCCTCCCTTTGACGGGTTTGGAGGACAGAGGAGTCTACCCTAGAATCCTGTCTAGGAGGTGCCATATTAGTTGCTCTTTCTTGAGTGGCTGCCTGGCCTTCTGCTTTTTGTTTTTCTTGATCCTGATGATCAGTTTGCTGTTGTTGCTGCTGAGGTTGCCCTTGTTGGCCCTGTTGGCCTTGTTGGCCCTGTTGGCCCTCTTCTTCTTCCATTTCTTTGTCTTTCCCCTTGCTCTGTCCCTATACTGAAGTTTGTGCTGCCTCTTGTTGTGTTGCAGATGAGGAAGCTGGTGCTGTTGTGTGAGGATTTGGTAGAGCAGGCACCTGAGAAGGACATTCCAAGTCAACCATTTTCAACAAATGTCTTCTAGCCCTCTCAACTAGCTCTTCCTGAGATACATGCTCTACTAAGGTGTTTTTCCTCCACTTTGGCTGGTTAGCATGTCTCAATATATGGAGCTTGCTCTCATGCTCATAGCTAGAGAGTTCGTATTTCAATCTTCTCAAAGATATAAAGCCATTGGGGTCATAGGGCTTCCAAAGGAAACTGAGTGTTAGGCCAAGGCCTTCCAACATCCTATCTGCCTCCTTCCATCCTTCTCTTTTGTTTAAAACAAAATGACCAAGCTGGTTTTTAACTTTTAGTTGTGCCTTCTTGCCTTTCCCTGCAAAATGAATCTGATCGGCATTGCCGAATTGTCTGAAATACTCCAGGGCAAAGAGCCTCATGGGCACAAATCTGGGTAGCCTGAATGGGTGCAGCTCACACCCATATATCCTAATCATAGTGTGATGCTACTAAAAATACCAATCTCCTATGCTGTAGGCAGTGGACAGTTGCAGAATCCTTTGCATTTCATCAGAGAGTCTTCGAGGAGGTTCTGTCATGAGCAAAGATAAGGCCGGATGAATGAACAAATCTATGAACTCACAATATGTATAGGGTGAATATGCACGTACATGGAAGACTGAGCTCCAGTATACCATTGATCTTGGGTTTCCTGCTGCATCAGTTCTCTTGATTTCAAAAGAGAATTTCTCATGTTGGTGATACAGAATAAGATGATAAATATATGAGGTGTATCTGAACACCCTCTCTCTGGACAAGTGCAGAAATTGCTCATGTATTTTGTCAGAGATATATGTGGCAATAGTCAAGGCAGATGGGGCCTTACCAGGGGTGAACATTGTCATCATGACTAGCACAGTTTCCTCTATAAACTCCATTGATTTATACCCTAGTAGTGAGCTTATCATATAGGCCAGGTCCAGTCCAAGTTGATTTAGGTATCCATCAAAGATGGGAGGATGCAGCACTATATCCGACTTGCTAATAAACAGTTGATTCAATTTCAGGATCTCTGCCTCTGTGAGTATCTTGGTCCCTTGATTGATTAAGTCCAGCAGGGATAAAGGAACCAGTTTCCTTTGGGCTTTGAATTGAACCATATCCCTGATGGCCTAATGGGTGGTGTAGAATACAACTTCGCCTTGGGGATTCATTACAGCCCTCTGTATTGGATCATAACAACTAGCACACAAGTATATGAGGTCAGGGAACTGTGTGACTTGGGGCATTTTAAAAGTTGGGAGGGAGGACTCCCAAATGCCTAGGATGTCTGTTCCATCTCTGTGCCTAGCCCTGAGTTCATTTAGTAGGTGAAGGTGAAATGTACATCTGGATCGGCAGTCTTCCGAGATTTGGTAATCTAGGTCTGCCAAATCTTGCCAGTCTAGCTCTCTCTGAGGAGCATTCAAGGGAGTAACATTAAGGACTGCAGGGGTATCCATGTCTGATTCAAGTATTTCTTGAGATGCCGGGTCTGCTAACCGAAACAGTGGAATTGAGAGGGACCGAAGCTAACAGGGTTGGTGCACAGTCAAATATAACGGTGCTGAGCTTTCTGAGAAGGCCTTTATGCAGTGTGGCAGACCTCCTTGGACAATTTTGGGAACAATGCAGTGAGTTCACGATTGCGCGAACAGGGCAGGGTTTTGACAGTAATTGAGGTTAAAGGAGGTTTCTGCCACAGCAATTCAACCTTAAACGGTTTGACAGAGGTAGGATATAGCTGGTTTACTGGTCAAATTTCAATCTAATGCCTGTTTACGGTGGATTTTACCAGAAATCATGAAAAAACCATCTTGAGAGAGGACGAAGTGTCAAATACCTATTTAAACAATGGCTTGGGATGAAGCAGCAGCTGGGTTAGCACTCTGGACTCCTGCAAATGGTCGTAGGCTTGCTGGTAGAATGGTCATCGTGGAATGCATGCAGACAGCGGAGCGGTGCTTTTCCCAGAAAAATGACAAAATTGCGAAAAAACCGTAAAAATATGGCTTTTTACTTTATTGGCGTGCTTTTTTGGATGACGTCGGCATGGGGGACCGGGTTGGATGACGTCAGCAGGACATCATCGGGTGACGTGGCGGCCTAAGACCGGTCCACGGGGGCGATGAGGTGGCGGCCAGGTGGGCGAATGAGGGACGAGGTGGGCAGACGTGGTGATGACGTGCATGACAACAGGAGGGGGACGTGGGCAGGACAGGTGTCACCATATCGGGCCCCCTCCTGCACGGCAAGGAATCTGTCAGAGAGGGCTCTGATGGAATTTGGATGCGACATCTGTCCCCGCGTGACATAGGCGTCTAACAGATATCGGAAGGTATCTGTCGGACGTCGGGGGTCTTCTGATATGGATGTGAGCCGTTGATCTGCGGGCGCGCGATCTGACGGCTGTCGGGTGACGGAGCTGCACGGGTGATAACTTCTGTTCTTGTTAACTGTCGGACGTCGGGTTTTCCCGAAATCGATGCCAACCGTAGATCTGGGAAGGCCACCATCAGACGGTCATCGGGCGGATTAGTTGCATGGGCTGTAACAGTGAGTGGGCGGGCCTTAAACAATTATATTTCTCGGCAAACGCAACGGCGGGACCCTCCATGAGACGAATAATTTTCAATGATTTTTATAGTTTTATTTGCAAAATATAATTCGGTCGGCCAACATTAGAAAATGGTGCAAATTGCGGAGTTTGTGCGATTTTTTCATGTAAAATTTTATGAAAGTAGAACTATAGGAAAGAGGGGTCCGATGGAATTTATACAGCAAAAACCGAAAAACTGGCTCCCGACCTTGGGATAAGGCAAGATAAATATATTTTCATAATGTTTCTGCCCTTGGATGGTTTTAAGGGATTAAAGGTGCTCTTCAAGGGTTCTTTTAGGAAAAAATGGAGCGATTGAGTAGGGAAATGGGTTGAGATGGAGAAAAGGTTACACATGGGTTCTTGACCTTAACCAGGTGTTAATTCAATCCCCAGGGAGTGAAGATTATGGCTATAGTGCCAAGGAGGGGATATTTATACATTGTGGGGTTTATACACCATGGTGTTATAATAGTAGGGATAGTGGAGTATAGGGAGCTAAAATAGTAGAGTTAGCTATTAATGTGGAGGGAACATATGGATGAGGACCAGTATATCCATGTTTTCTTTGAAAATAACTTGGAATCAAGAGTAGATCAAAATGAAAAGATTTTTGCACAAGAAATGTGGCTTTTAAAGGCCATAAGCACCATCATAAAACTTTAAGTTTCTCTCATGTACACAATTCCTGAAGGGGTGTTAGTAATGAGTAATATATAACTGGAAAAGGAAGTCAGTCATGCTCCACTATATTGTTTTGCTTGTGCATTGCTAGCAATTTTGGTCTTTGAAAGAAACATTACTTCTGCAACCCCATCTACCTACCCAACTAGTTCTCCTAACATTTTTTATTCCTTCTTGGAGGGTGCACTTGGACTTGCAAACCCTTTATATGCCCTTTTCTTTTACATTGGCTTTTTGCTTTCATTTCCTATCTAATACTACCCTGTTCCTCCAGGCCCAGATTAACAGTGGGCACCTTAGTTTCTCTACCGGCACTGATCTGCCCAAGATAAAACAGTTTGGACAAATTTCTTTCTCTATTCTACAACATAAATTGAAAACATGGCATGATCCAGATTAGACTGTTGGGTCATCCATAAACTTTTGTGAATATGCAGGCCTATATACACCTTCTTTTTCTTGAAAATATGGAACCTTTGTGGCAGCAAAGAATGTATCATATTTGGCACTTATTTTGCCAATCATGAAATATGAAACCTATTGGTATAGGTATCCAACAGGAGGTATCCCCCTCAAAGAGGCTGAATTTTAAGGCGTTGGTCTATCTTTTCTATCTTCTTCTTGAGCTGGTTTCATAACATTTGGTATCAAAGCTTTGGATTATAGGGTTTTGCTGCTCCAAAAAGGTCATCATGGCATTTTTTCTATAGCTTTTTTCTGTGACGTTTCAGAAGTTGAAAAAAAACCCATTTGAGAAGACATCGCGCTAAATCATTGCTCCATATTTCAGATCTTTTTGCACTATATTTGCGGAGATATGATCTAAGAAAGTTGGTCTTTTTTCAAACTCCTGAATTACATTCCTAACATGTGACCTGGAGAAAATCGTCATAACTTTTTCTCTGAGAATTGGATTGAAATTTCATTAGAAGGTGTAGAAAGAGGACATGATGTAGCTTCTTCTATATATGTTTTATAGCTAAAGGTCGAAACAGTGACTCGTGGCATGTCGTACAAGTTCGCTCCACTGAACTAGTCTATAATCATGTCACTATGGGAGATTTCACATAACTCATCCTTGGAGAATCCAATTTGTATCTGACTGGTTGCATTGGAATGAGGACACAGAGGGCTACCATAGGTCACAATTTCATAATTATATGTTTTGAAAGTACCGAGATACATCAGAGGAAATATTGAGCTCCTACAAAGTAAAAAAAAAGGTGTGTAGATTCTTTTAAATTTTTGCTTAAGATTGCTTTGAAAATTTATTTTGAAGGAATTCAAAGGGCTAGTAGAGCATTATTATCAGTAACTGATACCTCGAGGAAAGAAAATGCAAACACCTAGTAAGGAACTTGAAAGCTCTAGCATGACTCATGAAGAAGAGGAAGAAATGCTACATGATATATCAAAATTACAAGAACTAGTGCAGCAAATGTCACTCTCACAAAAGTTAAAAGAAGCTAAGATAAATGGCGTGGAAGCTAATATGAATGACATGGAAGCTAAGATGGAGAATTGGAAGATAGATTTGAACGCAAATTTGAAGACAAGCATGGCAGATTTGAAGACAGATTTGACAAATTTTCTAAAAGAAATACTTACTAATGGTGAAAAGGTAGTAAAGGAAACTCATGATGCAAACAAAAGAAATGTTAATCATGATATCATAGACTCTACTGTGGGATTGAAGACCCACCATATTCCAAAAATTGATATGAGGAAGTTTGATGGCAAGGATCCCGCAAGATGGATATTACAGAGGGAGCAATTTTTCGATCTCAATAATGTGCAAAACACACAAAAGGTACGTATTGCAACTTTATATTTGGAACCAAATCATTTTGTATGATATCAATGGTTTTGCTCTCATAAAGAATTTATCACTGGGGCAATTTTTACGGAAGAATTGATAGCACATTATGAGGATACAATAAGCAACACTTTTTTTATTCAATTGATAAGCCTCAAACAAAAGGTTTCGATAATGAAGCACATTGAGGAGTTCCAAAAATTGAACATAAGGGTAAAAGATATTCGAGAAGAGCATAGGATTGATTTGTTCATAGGGTCTTTAAAGGATAATATCCAACATGATGTTTGCCTTTGGGAACCTGATTCATTAGAGAAGGCATTCAGGTTAGCAAGAAAAATGGAAAGCAAAATTATGGTAACCACGAAGCATACCACTCACAACTATAAAGACGGAAGTGTTTTTGTCCCTAGTCTTCCACAACCTATAAGGTTGACACTACAATAATTGGGAGAAAAAAGAGCAAAAGGGCTTTGTTCCAGTTGTGATAGCAAATACACTAAAGGTCATAAGTGTGCAGAGAATAAATTATTCTACATAGATTGTGAAGAGGAAGAAGAAAAGGAGCAAGAAAGGTCAAAAGAAGAGGATATACTCCAAGAACAAAGCCTAGATAAAGAAGAAATGAATCCGACCATATCCTGTAACGCTTTGGCTGGAATTACCACTCCTCAAACCATTAAGATAGAAGGACAAATCAAGAAGAAAAAGGTAATAGTGTTGATTGATTCAGGAAGCACCCATAATTTTATTCATTGTAAGGTAGCCAAAGAAT
>APFE030962974.1:0-25030 GCA_000404065.3 Pinus taeda | reverse complement strand
AAAGGGGGGAACCCACTTTCTCGCTTTGGGCAACGTGGTAGCCTCCCAAGTGCTTCACATCCCCCCTCTTGAAACCCCTTACTACCCTCCCCGCCCCCTCCAAAAACCACCATCCGCCTCTCGCCTAAAATAAGACCGTTACCCCGCCACACCTCCCATCCCATCCACTAACCTTCTGCCACATACCTTCCCCACTCCCACCTACCATTACTCCTCCCCCGCTCTTACTCTAACCCCATCCTACCATCTATCCCGTCTGTTACACCTATCCGTTAACTACCCGTTCACCATGTTAACATTCCCCCTTTGTCAATGGATTCGATCCCTAATGGACCAAAATCAACTGTAAGCCATTTTTACACTATAAAAGCCCACAACTCCATTCAACGGCCCCCTTCTACATTCTATCCCCATAAATTGAAAAAAAGAAATTCTTTGCAGTGACCAATCAACAAAATCTACCTACCTTTGCATCCCAGTCAATAGAAGTAGAGCATGTACAACTTTCAGTGATCAGGATTACTTGTCACATCCATAAGAAACAAGTTGTCAACCTCTAGTTCCTTTTCCCAGGTAATCAGAATATCCATTATTTATTTTTCTGTTCATCATGGCCCCTAAAGGAAAGTCTAAAAAAACTGAGGTAAACCCCATGTTACCCCTAGTCATAAACCTGGACCATCAACCTCTAGTGGACCAGGAGTACAATTTTTCTGAAACTAGTTGTGAATTCAACTTATATGAACTTCGCAACTGGTTAAAGCAAAACTTCTTAGACTAGAGCAATGACCAAAGTCTCTGGGACTCTCTCCTACACCAATTCATATTTCCCTAGACACACCATTTCCATGAATTTGTCTCCTGGTGTCAGTTTATGTATATCCCTGGTCAGAGGGTAGTTGTGGCCCAGAATGGAGACATGATGTTCACCATAATCCCTGAGTCAATCAATCAAATAATGCAATTCCCAAATAATGACTCTCTAAGCCCATTTTCAGTAGATTCCCTCATGGAACTCTACAAGAAACTTACCTTCCCACATAGAGCTAAAGATTTTGAAATTATCCTACCAGAAGATGTTTAGTTACAAAAAAATAATCCACCTTACCCATTAGGATATCAATCCGATTAGTGGGTTGATGAGCCCATGCTAGGTTTTTGGTTAGTTTTTTCCACAGTATAGAAAACTTTTGTCATTTTCAATTATAGTCAGTTTCTAACACATACAATTCACGATAAATTTATGCAATTCTCAACAGAGGGAGCATTTGAATATGCTTATGTATTAGTTTATCTATTTTTATTTCACCAGGCTGAGAGATTGCAGATTTTATTGCAAAAATTCGATGAGAAAGATGATTCTCAATCAATAATTCATTGGACTTCCTTGATGAGGAAGCATTCCAATGTGTTTACCTTCAGTGAATTTGTAGGTCAATTTCTATATACAGTTGCCTGCTTGTTGAACAATGAAGTGGAGCCTAGGATATGACCAGAAATATAGAGAATTCTGCACCTCATAGAGCTGACTAAGACAGGAGATTGGTACTTGTACCAAAACTATACCAAGATCAAAGTTTATGGGTGTGAATTTCCACCATACATGCTGCCAAAATTTGTTCCCATGAGGATATTCTAATTAGAGTACATAAGACAAATGATATATATGGATGATCTCCATTTTGTTGCAACAAAGAAGAAGTCTCAGTTTAAGTTCAAGGCACAGGTTTGACCATTTATATGTAACACCAGGTCAACAGGTAAGGAGACATATTTTCTTCTTAAGCAAATGAATTTCAAGTTGAGTTTCACCTGGTCATATGACCCCTTTAGCATCATTTCCAAGCTGAGAGTGGAGAAAAAAACCACTCCTTATAGTCACACTCCTAGACCAAAGATCAACAAAGTTTATGAATCAAAGTCAGTGGGAGGAGCATAATCTACAGGAAGCAAAAGAGCAAGTGATATCCACAACTACCTCACAGAATCCAATACCTCTAGAGAAACATGACAAGAAGCCAAGGGAGGATGTTTCCCCTTTAGTGACAGAGATTGGAGTCAAGGTGTTTCAGATATACAAGAAGAAACAAAAGACCAATCCTACACCAGTTTTTTTGTAGGAGGATGATGAATAGTCCATCATAGTCCTAACAGGCCCTCATGCTTCTACAAGGAAAGAAGATATCCTCACAGGATATCCATCTTCCTTAGATTCTGAAGATCCCCCAAATACAGCGCAAACAACAGAGTTGGTTCATGACCAGGATGAACCAATTTTTTTTTTCCAAATTCAAAGAAATCAAGAAGAAAAATGAACTGCTCAAATCCACCACATACTCCCAATTTTGGAAGTAAACATCCTCTTCAAAACACAGTATTCTTTCAACCTTTGACATATAAAAGAGGAAAATTAAAATTTAATTCCTTCAAGCGCAAGTCCCATTTCCAAAAGCTCTAGCTAATTACAAGAAGTCTATATTTTCCTTTGATGTCGAGCATATTCACCCCATTGACCAAATGGACATGCATAAAGAAAATGGTGAAATGTTATACTCTACTTTGACCAATATTACCATGAAAACATCCAAATTGCAAGCCTCTGTCAGGAACATACAATCTCAGTTAAAACTTAAATATCTCATCTATGGCTAAAGGTAAAAAGATCAAATCATTAGAAGACCTTGTAATCAAATTGGGGTATGATCCAAACAATGTGAAAGAAACATAAGAGATTGTGAAAAGGAAGAATGCTGATATTGCAACACTCAAGAAGCAGCGTTAGCTTCCCTCTATAGAAGACCCATAGACTAAGGAATTTGGGGAGCTTGAGAAAGAAAAAGAGGACATGTTCAAAATTATAATTGAACAAAATGGTGAGATCAAGGAAATAGAGGTTGAGATGGAAGGACTGCTGAAGGAAAAGGAGCAGTCTTCACAACTAGAAATAGTCCCATTGACAAGAATCCTTATTTTAGTTGCAACCATAGTAGGGGCAGCTACATCGACAATAACAGAAGCACAGACCACAGATTGCTCAAATGAGCTAGTTAAAGCTATGGAAGATTTGTCCATAAGAGGGAAAGAAATTTAAAAATTAAAGGCCCAACTTAAAACTTTACAATAGCATAAATTGAAAATAGATAATTCATATATAGCAGAGCTATAGAAATCTCACAGGCTAACCTAAAAGATTGAGCAGCTGGAAAATGAGTCTGTAATGGCTCAAATACTAGCACATGCTAAAGAAATTATATGGATTGAAATCAATGAGGCCACCATAGAAATTTGGCCTTCAATTGAAATAATCTTTGACCAAGAGGACTTAATACAAAGATCAAAGGAGCCAATTCTAATTCAAGAAGTCAGACACAAATTGGGATAGAGGCCAGGGGAAGCTAATATTTTAATTAAATTTTTGAATTCAAAGTCTAAGGATGAGTTAGCAGAATTTGAAATTGTAGATAGAACATATACTATTTTGGAAGTCAGGAGAGTCCTTACTAAAAGGAATTTGCTAGTACAATTGGAAAACAAGTGCCATCATTTGGAGACCAACATCTAGAATTTCCATAAGAAATTCAATGTATTACATTTAAAGGGACTACTAGGACTAAAGGAGATTAGAGAAAAGTTAGTGCAACTAATAAATTACCAGCATAATTTGTACTCAATATCTCAGGATATATCAAAGTTTTCTACTATCAAAGGCATAATCACAGGAAAATCTTTCATGGAGGCTTTAGAATTCAATCTGCTTATCAGAGCTGAAATCAATCATTTATTTTTGGTCATACCTACTTTCCAAAAATATACTGAGGTAGATGAAACCTATAGAAAGCTGATTAAAATGCCCCTTCCATATGAAGACAGATGGGACAAGCTGTGTTAACTCTTGGGGTAAAAAGCACTTTATCTTCAGTAAAAGAGCAACACTTTTCTAGGCCCAATCATCAACAACAACCCTCAAAGATAGTGCCAGCAGATTCAACATTTTAAATGTCCTATATTTTTGTTCTATTTACGTAATACAATTTTGAGATATTTGTAATAAATATTGATTTTTTCAATCAAGATATTTTGGTTTAGAATTTGTATAAATACTTCAGAATTTGAAGTAATAAGGGTTGCAACTTGGATGAAGAAAGCATGCTATTGATGTAAAGTCGTTCACTAAGCTGAAAGTGATCATTTATTTAATACATAAATCTGTTCTAGGATTGTTGTGTCAGGCAAACTGGTGATGTTTTTCTTTTTGTAAACTTGTTCTATCTCTGTTTTCTATATGTTATTTTGATCTCTATTGTTTAAATAAATTGAAAGATTGAATTTTTTAATTACACTCTGTCTTGGCTTATAAGAAATATCTGTGTTTTCAAACTGAAATCAAATATAAAATTCTTAATTGCTCTATGTTTAATTGAACCTTAATCTTTTCCTCTCTATCACTCCATCAAGCTACAAAGATCCAATAGTCTGCCTCCCTTTCCCTGTTACATATGTTATGATATTTCTACATCTGATCACCCTAAGGCCTTTGACTCCATTTGCCCAATGTCCTTTCTTTGCAATTTCAACCAAACAATTCAAAAAACCAAACTTTGAACCTTACATTTAGCCTAAAATCCTAAAGCAACAAAGCTAAATCTGATAGAGAGATCCCTCTCTGAGTTTAAAAGGGCTAGCTTCTAAACTTAAAAGTAGTTTTATGGTTACCTCTGCAATTCCTTTACAACATGGAAAATTATGGAGTGATAACATCCTGGCGACCATACTGGGGACAACATATTTCATAGAAATTTAATTTTCCTTGGTAAAGATTTCATTAGAGCTTAAAGATATTTCAAGTTTGTGGCTTTGAAATAGATATGTTTCAGGCTATTTTACACTTTAAAAGTTGTATATATTTTATCTATGATTACCTAATAGTAGATATGGCTCCTAAAATAATATACACTAGAGCTAATCCAAATCCAAATCCACCAAAAATTGTAGACAATGCAAAAACAATATTTAGAAAGAAAAGTGTATCTGAGAGTGAATCAAGTGAAGGTCCTTTGTTTAGGGTTAATTCCCTTCCAGAGAATTTTGTCACTTTAGAAGATACATAATTTTATTTAGCTTTTGGACAAAGTCTTTTTAGAAGTAAATCTGACATCTTTGTGCCTAAAACTGTGATTGATGAAATCCTGCTAAAACTTTATATCTCCAAACCTCAAACTGTTAAATCAGATTCTGTTGATGAAGAACTCAAACAATTTGATAAGCTTGAAGCTCCAGTAACCCAGTTAGATCAGGTTATGCATAAATCCCTGATCCATCAGTCACCTTAACCCTCACCTTCTTCCTCTACCACTTCATCCCTAACCCCACCAAAAATTACACCTAGTATTTCTATCCCACCCGAAATTCCTCCCATTTCTATTGCCCCTTTAATAACTTCTCTCATTACTACAATACCTACTTCCACTAATACTACACCAACTCAAAATATTTCTACTCTACCTCCTTTAATCCCTCCTACATACACACCTATTATAATTTCATAATCTTCTCAATCTCATTTACCAATCATGGTAGCCCATTATGCCCCCTTGGTCCTATTGCACAACTCAATGCAATGCCTCAAGATTACCAAAGTAGGATTCCTCAATTTGATAGCACTAGACCCATAACTTCTCAACAACATATTGATAAAATGAATGACTACTTAGACCTCCAAGAGATAGATGATGATGATGTAAAAATGACATTGTTTGCTCAAAGTCTCACTGGTGAGGTTAAAAAATGGTTTAAAGGATTACCAAATCATTCTATCCTAGACCTTACTCAATTTCATGATACCTTCCTCAGAAGATGGGAAGTGAAAAAGAACACTACAAATTCTAGGAGAGTATGAAAGTATCAAAACATCCCCTAGTGAAACAGTCCAAGACTATTGTATCAGATTTAACAATATCTATAACTCTATGCCTACAAAAATACAACCTCCTCCAGGGCTAGCCCCGATAAATTTCCTAGATGGTTTTGACCTTGATATGTCTTACCAATTAAGAGAAGGAAATCCTGCAACCCTTGAGGAAATGCAGAGAAATGTAGTTAGTGTTGAAGCCAATTTGTTAGCAAAAAGAGCTAGAATGAAGGCTGAAAGGAGAGTTACCATAAAAGAGGAACATGCTTCTTCTTCCTCTAATGTTAATTTGGAAACTTTAGTAAAAACAATGGAGAAAATGATGGAGATAATTACTATAACTGATAAAGCCCCTCCAAGGGAAAACAAAGGTGGCCCCCAAATTAGAAATCCAAATTTCAGGAAAAACCAGCCTTAGATTAAACAAAGAGAACATAGAGGCCAAAATGATTAGCAACAAATTAGACCTCCATTCCAAGAAAAATATGCAGATGAGGAAGCTGACATAGTGGAAGATCCTGCAAAAAATTCAGATAAATTTGTTTGAGGAAATTGAAGTTGACCACATTTTCCTAACTAAGGAAGAGCAAGACATTTTCCTACTCTCACAACCATAAGCGATTCCATTAGAGTCTGAAGACTACAAATAATGATATTAGAACACAATTATGGAAGTACATAGACAATATAACTTGAGGAGTAAAATATTGCTGACCCTCCTCTGAAGAAGACCCAAATTGATACCCCTTCTAATATTTAGCCTAAATATGATTCTCAGAAGGAAACTTCTAAGAAGAAATATGAAACAACCAAAGAAATAGAAAAACCTACATATTTTAGCATTTGAAATGAACTGGATAAAGTAAAAAATTTGTATTCCCGTCACTGAATTAATCAATAAAAATTCATATAGATCACAAGTCATAAAAGCATTGAAGATAGGGGAAGGGATTGACACAGTCAATTTGAATGATGATCAACCTGAGTTAATGTTTGGGCTTGAGGTCGAAGGAAAATCTCAAGATGGCAGTGTGTCTCCCTTCTACATTAGCTTGAATATTCATGATAAAGTTCTACACAATTCTATGCTTGATTCTAGAGCCTCACACAATCTAATGCCTAGGGGTATTATGGAGAAACTGGTCTTAGACATAACCATGCCATACATAGGTTTATATTCATTTGATTCAAGTAAGGTAAGATGATTAGGATTAATCAAAGATTTATGTGTTACTCTAGTCCAAACACCAACAAAGAGATTGGTGATGGACATTGTAGTAGTAAACATACCTCCTAAGTATGGAATGCTTCTCTCTAGATCCTGGGGAGAAAAATTACAAAGCATTTTACAAATGGATATGAATTATGCTACCATTCCAGTTTCTGGTAAACCAAGAAGATTATATAGGGAGACAATAATGAAGTACATGGTTAGTAGTCAAGACAAACCCAATAATTATCCCCTATATTCAGTACATTTAGACATGGATTCATTTATCTTGTATAATAATGAATGTGTAGAAAATGAAGTTTCACACTTAGAGGCTGAAATCAGTAATACAAAAGTAATAAAATTGGATACTGAAGAAAATGATGTAGAGGGAGAGGCTCTTTGGAATATGAACTTTGATGGGGCTGTGAAGAAGGATGGAGCAGGGGAAAGTGTTTTCCTTGCAAATTCATCAACAAATATGGCAAATGGACATGGTTACAAACTTAATTTTCAGTGCACCAATAACATAGATGAATATGAGGTGTTGATATTAGGATTGAAAAATTTAAAGAGATTACCATCAAAAATAATTTTTGTGCATGGGGATTCTGAGCTAATTATCAATCAAATTAAGGCTGAATATTCAACTAAACACCCAAGATTAAGAGCCTATAGGAATGCAGTCTTAGATTTTTGCAATGATTTTCTGAATATGATTTGTCTATTATCCCTCGAAGCCAAAATATTTTAGCTGATGCCTTGGTTGTTTCAACTAGTACTTGCAAAATTCCTTTCCATCCCAATAGGAAATATGTGGTGGAAGTGAAACACAAGCCAACTGTTCTTGATAGTGTATGATATTGGCAAGTTTTTGGTAATGATGAGAAAATAGAGAATTTTGTGCAGATGAAAGATGAGTTTGAGTGTGTGAATATTGATGTAGATAATGATATTGATGATGTTGTAAATAGTAATGAAAAAGAAATAGTGTTAAATGAAATTGATAACAATCAAGAAGAACTTCAGGTTCTGCAATTAAAGGACAATGTGCTGCTAAAAGGATTGGTGCCATTGGAAGAATTTTTTAACTTCAACGATGTGGCCAAAAGGCTAAAAATTTAACCTATAGGAGATGAGGTATAAGATTGTAAAATAGGAATGAAAGAAAATCCTAAAATTGTAAAATTGTCTAAATCTTTTCCCCCTAAAGAAAAATAAAAATGCATTGAACTGTTTAGAGAATTCTATGATGTGTTTGCTTGGATTTATGAGGACTTAAAATCTTATGATACTCGTATCATAAAGCATACCATCCCCATCAGAAAAGAACAAAAAACCTTCAAACAGAAATTATGAAGGGTAAATCCAATGTTATTACCTCTAATACAAAAAGAAGTGAAGAAACTATTTGATGCTAAAATCATGGTACCATTGAGGTTCTCAAAATGGGTCTCTAATCTAGTACCAACTAGGAAGAAAATACAAAAAAATAGACTTTTTGTAGATTTTGCGAATTTAAACAAGGTCTCTCTTAAAGATAACTATCCTCTCCCTAAAATGGACCATATTTTACAAAGAGTAGTTGGTTCTAGTAGAATTTCTCTGTTGGATGGTTTCTCACGGTACAACCAGATTCTAGTTCACCCTGATGATCAACACAAGACAAATTTTGCTACACCTTGAGGGACCTTTATGTATGTCAAGATGCCCTTTGGCCTCATGAATGCAGGGGCCACCTTTTAGAGATCTATGGATTATGCATTCACTGATGAATAGGTAGGTTCATAGTAATTTACCAAGACGATATAACTGTGTTTTCAAAAATAGATGAAGATCATCTGCTACATTAGAGAAGACTTTTTGAAAAATGCAGAAAGTATGGATTATCCTTAAACATTGAAGACTCTTTTTTGGTTTAAAGAAGGGAAAAATTCTAGGTCATATTATTTCTAAAGAGGGTATCAGAATAGATCCTAATAGAGTCAAATATATACAGAAAGTTGACCCTCCCATAAACAAGAAATAAATCCAATATTTTATAGGCCAGATAAATTTCCTCATAAGATTTATTCCAAACCTGGTCGAGATCTTAAAAGCCATCACTAATATGCTAAAGAAATATGTTGAGATAAAATGGAACACTGAAGCCAAAAAAAATTTGAAGTAAAGTTAGCTTTAGCAACAACTCTTGTTTTAATTAGCCCTGACTTTATGAAGGATTTTATGATTTTTTCTTTTGCATCTGAACATACTATTGCAGCTGTTCTTTTGCAGAAAAACAATGAAGGATTTGAGCAACCTATTGCTTTCTTTAGCAGAGCCTTGACAGAGGCATCCCTAAAATATAACATCATGGAGAACCAAGCCTTTGCATTGGTAAAAGAAGTAAAATATTTCAGAGTTTACCTTTCACATTCCCACATCATTGCTTATGTTCCTACTGTCATGGTAAAATATATTCTTACATAGACAGATCTTGATGGAAAACGAGGCAAGTGGATAACAATCATCCTAGAGTATGATATGGAAATAAAACTTACCAATATTATTAAAGGGAAGGGATTGGCTAAGCTAATGGCTGAGTCAAATTTCCATGCTCTTGACATAAATTTCATAGCTGCTCTTAATGAATAGAAAGAGCAAGCGACTCCATAGGTTTCGGAAGCATTTGCTACCTCTCCTTGGTATGCAAATATCATTTTTATTTTATAGAATTTACAATTTCCTCCTGGTTTAACTAAAACTAAACCTAAATTTCTTAAGTTGAAAGCTTTGAAATTTTGCATTTTAGGTCAGAATATGTATTGGAAAGATGTTGGAGGTATTTTTTAAAATTGTTTATTGAAGGATGATGTAGATAAGACCATGCAAGAATTTCATGAAGGATATTGTGGAGGACACTTATATTGGAAAACCATAGCCAATAAAATCCTTAGAGATGGTTTCTATTGGCCCACCTTATTTGCAGATGTGTACAAGAAGGTCTCAACATCCCATCAATGTCAATTTTTTTAAGGTAAAAGAAATTTGTTGCCCTTACTCCTAAAGCCTATTTTAGTAGAGGCCCCTTTCAACAATGGGGCCTAGATTTCATTGGAGAAATCCATTAGAGCTCCTCATCTCAACATAGATGGATCTTGACAACCACTAACTATTTTACCAAGTGGATTGAGGTTATCCTAACCAGGAAGGCTACAGACACGATCATCATACAATTTTCAGAAGGAAACATTTTGTCTAGGTTTGGATGCCCACACAAGATCATAACATACAATGCTGCAACGTTTAAATCAAGAAAAATGATAGAGTTTTTTCATAAGTATAAAATAAAATTAGGACCCTAAACTATCTATTACTCACAAGGAAATGGGTTATCTGAGTCCTCCAACAAGAGTTTAGTTAGCATCATAAAAAATCTACTACAAGAGAATAAAAAATCCTGGCATAAAAAGTTGATTAATGCCCCGTGGATTGACCGAATTAGTACCAAAAAGTCTACTGGGATGTCTCCATTCCAAGTAGTATATGGAGTTGATGTTATTTTTCCTTCTTCTCTGGGAGTTCTTGTGTTAAAATTGTTACAATAATCTCAAGTAGAAACCAATGATTTACATAGAAGAATTAATTAGTCCATATAGTTGCAACAATCCAGGGAGGAAGTCTACAATAAAACTCAAATAATTCAGGATAAGATTAAAAATATCCATGATAAAAGGACTAAGGTAAATGATTTCCAACTAGAGGATCTAGTATTGAAATGGGATTCAAGGAATGAGGACAAAGGAAAAAATGGGAAATTTGATCATTTGTGGAAGGGACCTTATAAAGTTGTAACCTTCCGAGGAAATAATGCATTTTTCTTGAAGGAATTGACTGAGGAAGCACTGCCTGGTGGTCCTATCAATGACAAAATTCTCAAACACTACTTTCCTCAAAGTTAAAATTTTTTTCATTTAGAATAAATGTATATATCATTTTACTATTTACTACGAGAGTGAAGGTGGCTAACATAAAAAATTGAAGCCCGACGAGAAGTCCCTCAGCTTTTGGTGATTTGTTACCCATATTTAAGAATAAAAATATGTAATCAATTTATCTACAGAATAAGGACTCCATGCCCAATGGATAAATGCTACTGATCTACAACGTTCTTGAAATCTCACAAGGAGCATGCCATCCCCATTGGATCCACTATTAGGGTCCTATAATATATAGGATCATAAGTTGATTATCTATAAATTTTCATGTATATGATTATTGTAAATAATCTTGCTTTCTACAAATTATTTCCAAAAGAAAAGAAAAAGAAAAAATAGAATAAAAGAAAAGAAAAGAAAAGAAAGGGGATACAAAAGAAAAAATATATATGTGAAGAAATAAAAGAAAAATAAAAAATACGAGAAAACTGTAAAAATGATCAAAATAACCCCAAAAATAAGTGAGTAATTCTAAATGCCACTCAAAAAAATGAAAAAATGCATCAGTAATACCTTAGAAATTTTGAATAATGTGTTGCTAGTTAAAATGCTACATTTTTATCAAAATTAGATATATAAGGTTAGTTAGTTTAATCACATTGTTTAAGCGTGATTATGCTTGATTAAATATGTTTAGTTAGAAAAATAATGTTTTAACCACACAGTGTAACAATGCTTAAATTATAGTAGTTAGAATAAAATTGGTTAACCACACTATTTAATCGTGGTTCAACTTTGAGTTGATTAGATTAGTTAATGTTGATTAATTAAACTACATCGTTTAATCGTGGTTTAATTAACCATGAAATACAATTAATGAAATAAGCCCGCTTTACATCCTAAAAGCGCAAATGTATATGTTTTGAATAAAGTTTGACGCCACATCACATTTTGTTGTTTTTTGAGTAAAAGTCGTGCATCATTGGATGGTGAAGATCTCACCCACCCAGATCAACGGCGGGTGATGAGCTTCAGTACCCCCCAGCGCCTCTGACATTTAATCATGGGGGGGTGGGGGTATAAAACGACGAAAATCGCTTTCCCACTTTGGGCGACATGGCGACTTCCTAGGTGCTTCACACCCCACTCATAAAACCCCTTACAACCCTCCCCCCTAAGAAAACTGACATCCGCCTCTTGCCTAAAATAATACTGTTACCCCTCCACGTCTCCCATCCCATCCACTAACCTTCTACCACGTACCTTTCCTGCTCTTGCCTATTGTTACTCCTCCCCCACTCTTACTCCAACCTTATCCTACCATCTATCCCACCCATTATGCCTATCCGTTAACTACCCATTCACCATGTGAACGTTCCCCCTTTATCAAAATATTCGCTCCCTAACATCCCAAACTCAACTGTAAACCGTTTTTTCAATATAAAAACCAACAACCTCATTCAGTGGCCCCCTTTTGCATTTTGTTCTCGGAAATTGAAAAAAGATATTCTTTGTAGTGACCAATCAACAAAATCTACCTACCTTTGCGGCCCATTTAGCAGAAGCAGATCCTGTACAACCTTTTGTCATTAGGATTACCAGTCACAACCATAGGAAATAAGTCATCAACCTCCTATTCCTTTTCCCGGGTAATCATAGTATCCATTATTTCTTTTTATGTTCATCATCACCCCTAAAGGAAAGTCTTAAAAAACCATGGGAAACCCCATGTTACCCCCAGTCATAGATCTGGACCATCAACCTCTAGTGGACCAGGAGTACAAATTTGTTGAAACCAGTTGTGAATTCGACGTATATGAACTTCACAATTGGTTAAAGAAAAACTTCTTAGACCATAGCGATGGCTTGCGTCTTTGGGACTCTCTCCTACTCCAATTTATCTTTGCCCAGACACACCATTTCCCTGAATTTGTCTCTTGGTGTCAGTTTAGGTATATCCCTAGTTAGAGGGCAGTTGTGGCCCAGAATGGAGACATTCTATTAACCATAACCATTGATTCAATCAACCAAATGCTGCAAATCCAAAATAATGACTCTCTAAGCCCATTTTTAGTAGATTCCTTCATGTAACTCTACAATAAACTTACCTTCCCACAAAGAGTTAAAATTTTTGAAATTTTCCTACCTAAATTTGTTCAGTTACCAAAAAAAAATCTATCTTACCCATATTCTATGTTTCCAGACATGACCAAGGAAGTTATCTCATTAGTATCATGTCCTTTAGGTTATCAATCCGATCAGCGGGTTGATGAGCCCATCCTAGGTTTTTTGTCAATTTTTTCCACAGGAGAGAAACTTTCCGTCATTTTCAACTATAGTTAGTTTCTAACATATACAATTCATGAGAAATTTCTGAAATTCTCAACAGAGGGAGTGTTTAAATATGCTTCTGTATTAGTTTATCTACTTTTATTTCACCAAGCTAAGAGATTCCATATTTCATTGAAAAAATTAGATGAGTAAAGAAATGTTGAATCCATAATTCATTGGACTTCCTTGATGAGGAAGCATTCCAATGAGTTTACCTTCAGTGAATTTGTAGATCAGTTTCTATATACAGTTTCCTGCTTGTTGAACAATGATGTGGAGCGTAGGATAGGACTAGAAATACAAAGAACTATGCATCTCAGTGAGCAGACTAGGACATGAGATTGGTACTTGTAACAAAAATATACCAAGATTAGAGTTTATGGGTGTGAATTGCTACCATAAAGGCTGCCAAAATTGGTTCCCATGAGGATCTTCTCATTAGAATACATAAGACAGATAATAAATATGGATGATCTCCATTTTGTTTCAACAAAGAAGAAGTCTCAATTTAATATCAAGGCATAGGTTGGACCATTTATATGTAACACTGGGGCAACAGGTAAGGAGGAAAATTTTCTTCTTAAGAAAATGAATTTTAAGTTGAGTTTCACCTAGTCATATGACCCCTTTGGCATCATTTCCAAATTGAGGGTGGAGTAGAAAATCACTCCCTATACTCACCCTCATAGACCAAAGATAAATAAATTTATGAATCAAAGTCAGTGGGAGGAGAATACTCTACAAGAGGCAAAAGAGAAGGTGACATCCACAACTACCTCATAGACTCCAGTACCTCAAGAGAAACAAAGAAGAGGCGAAGGGAGGATGCTTCCCCTTTAGTGACATAGATTGGAGTCAAAGGGTTTTAGATATACAAGAAGAAACAAAAGACCAATCCTACACCAGTTTTTCTGCAGGAGGATGATGAGCAGTCCACCATAGTCCTAACATGCCCTCATGATTCTACAAGGAAAGAAGATATCCTCACATGATCTCCATCTTCCTAAACTTCCAAAGCTCCCCCAAATACAAGCTCAAACAATAGAGTTGGTTTAGGACCATGATGAACCAAACATTTTTTCCAAGTTCAGAGAAATCAAGAAAAATAGTGAACCGCTCAAAGCCACCACATACTCCTAATTTTGGAAGAAGACAACCTCTTCACAACATAGGATTATTTTATCCTTTGACATAAAAAGGGGAAAATGAAAATTGCATTCCTTCAAGCGCAGGTCTCATTTCCAAAAAATCCAACAGATTATAAGAAGTCTATGTTTTCCTTTGATGTCGAGCAGATTCACCCCATTGACCAAATGGACATGCATAAACAAACTAGTGAAATTATATACTCTACTTTGACCAATACTTCCATGAAAAGATCCAAATTGCAAGCCTTAGTCAACAACAGACAATCTTAGTTAAATCTTGAAAAGATCTCATCTCTGGCTAATGGTACAAAGATCAAATCATTAGAAGACCTTGTAATCAAACTGGGGTGTGATCCCAATGATGTGAAAGAAACATAAGAGATTTTAAAAAGTAAGAATGCTAATATTGTAGCACTCAAGAAGCATCTCAAGCTTCCCTCTACAGATGACGCACAGGCTAAGGAAGTTGGGGAGCTTGAGAAAGAAAAAGAGGACATGTTCAAAATTATAATTGAACAAAATGGTCTGGTCAAGTGTTAGGATATTCCAACACATAGGAAATAGTTAAGTATAACTTGGTCTAGTGTAGAGTTAGGTAAAGTGTGTTTCTTTACTATCTACTTTTGTAACTTACAATCTGACAGTCACGACATGTTCTAGACATGAAGAGATCCAACTGTTCATTCTATCCCTAGTATTACCGACGCTTGATTTGTGGCTTAGCACCCGATTCGTTCATGATCTCTGTTTAAAGAGCATGGAGGGTCATTTGTAGTGTGACCGTTCATGAGAGAAGCTTATGTAAATTTTATTCTTTTATTAATAAATTGCCTAAAGTGGCCGTGTTAGCTCAGGCTGTGGATTGTTTCCCTCTTTGAGGGTTTTAACCACGTCAAGAATATTAGTGTATTGATCTGTGATTTGTTTGTGAGTGGTGTCCTTTGGTGTTTTATCTGAGGAACTTACCCTGTAAATTCCTACATCAAGCACATGGAGGTTGAGATGGAAAAACTATTGAAGGAAACGGAGCAGTCTTCACAACTTGCAATAGTTCCACTAATAGTAGCCCCTAGCACAAACCACAAATTCCTCAAATGACTTTGTTAAAGCTATGGAAGACCTGTCCATTAAAGGGCAGGAAATTGAAAAATTAAAGGTCCAACTTAAAACTTGACAAAAGAAAAAATTGAAAATAGATCATTCATATATAACAGAGCTACAAAAATCTCACAGGCCAACCCAAAATATTGAGCAGCTGAAAAATGAGTCTGTAATGGCTCAAACACCGACACATGCCAAAGAAAATGTATTGATTGAAATCAATGAGGCCATCACATAAATATGGTCTTCAATTGAAATAATATTTGAACATGAGGAATCAATACAAAGATCAAAGGAGCTAATTCATGAAGTTAGAGACAACTTGGGACAGAGGCCAAGGGAAGCTAATATTTTAATTAAAATTTTGAATTCAAAGACCAAGGATGAGTTAGCATAATTTGAAATGTAGATAGGACATAAACTATTTTGGAAGTCAGGAGAGTCCTTACTAAGAGGAATTTATGAGTACAATTAGAAAACAAGTTCCATCATTTGGAGACCAGCATCTAGAAGTTCCATAAGAAATTCAATGTATTACATTTAAAGGGACTACTAGGACTAAAGGGGATTGGTGACAAGTTGATGCATGAGCATCAAATGAGATCAATTATATTGACCTGATTGGTCAACCATCATTTAGTAAAGAAGGTTGGACCTCTTGAATTTATTTTAAATGGTTATTTATTGTAAAAGTTAATAGAGTGCTAGATTAGAAGGGAAAATATTAGGTTTTTAGCTTAGGTGTGTATTAGGCCTATAGAATAGGGATTAGGTTGTTTGAGAGATTTGAATAGGATAGAAGAATTAAAACAAGATAAAAAAGAAAACACATTTTTTTTGTTTTTCAAAGAGGAGAGGAATGGAATGATGATCGAGCCATTAATTGCAGATGCCATCATTGTCTGTATTGGATTTGTTTTTTTATCCTTGCTGAACTGGTGAAGGTTGTGCACACTGGGATAGCAAAAATTTGTGTTAAGTAGCTATGTTTTTATTGGTTGTGTTTGGTGTGTGTATTTCACGTAGTCATAGTTCTTAACGAGGAAATTGTATGGACACCATTGGAGCAACTAGATCCCTTAAGAATTCATCAATGAACTTGTAGATCGTGCTTCAAAACTTTATAAATTGACAAAGATTCAGGGAAAGTCTAAAAAATCACGATTTTGATCAAAATGCTGTGTTTTCCTTCATGGCGCTACGTATGCACTTCATGCGCTGTGTTTTTATTTGTTCTTTGAATCCAACCTTAACAACCTGCAAGTCGATCGATCCAAGCTCCAATAAGTTCAAATCGGTGGATGAAGGAAAGGAGTAAGGTTTTGAAGCTTACATATTGTGATTTTGGATCATTTAATATTTGGAAAATAGATCTGTGCAAGAAAACCTAGGTTTGTAGAAAACAAAGCAGTCATCAATCTGAGTTTATTTCCCACTGTGGTAGTTTTAAAATGAAAAACTTTTATATAGACAAGAGGGCTATGTACGCAGGGAGGCTGATTATGTAGAGTGATTAATTTTTTTTTGAAACGAGGTTTACATACAACAGTAGTGATTTGAAACTGATCAAGCCCTGCATCATTTGGTATCAGAGCCTAGAAACTGAGTTATGTTCTCAAGGATTACAAAAAATATGCCACCTAGGAGAGGAGATGGCATAGGTCAAGGAAGACCTGTAGCTAATGCAGTTTTGATGGAATAGATTTGAAATCTTTGCACATGAATGGAGACAATGGAAACTACTCAGAGGAGAGCACCTGATGAAGGGGATGTCAGTGCTGCAGAGGAATATTTTGAGGAAGAAGAATAAGAAGAAGAAAATGAACAAATAAAGTCCTCAAGATGTTGGTAAAAGTTAGTGGAAGACCAAAGGTAGAAATACCTCTATATGAAGGAGGCCTTAATGTGGAAGAGTTGATGGATTGGATTAGTTTGTTAGATAACTATTTTGACTATGAGGAGGTTGAAGATAAAAAGAAGGTAAAATTTGCAGCTAATAGGTTGAAGGGTCTTGCAACCATTCGGTTAGATGAACTACAAACATCTAGAGAGAGAAAGGGGAAGTCCAAGATCAAGCAGTGGGATAAAATGGTGAGAAATTAAATTCATGCCGAAAGATACTAGTTGAACCTTTTCAAACAGTTACAAAACTTGAGGCAGAAAGGAATGACTGTCAAGGAGTACATGGAGGAGTTTTACAATCTGAGCATTAGAGTAGGACATGTTGAGGATGATGTAGAAAATGTAGGCAAATATATCAATGGCTTGAGATATGACATACAAGATGAAATTAGTTTATTGAATCTGAAGACAATTGAAGATGCTTATCAAGTAGCTTTGAAGGTAGAGGAGAAAATGTTGAGAAAATAAAGTTAGATGAATAGAGGTAAAAGTTCAGTAAGAGGAAGAGGAGTTTCCAGATCAAGGTTCCAACACTCTCTGAATGAATCAGGAGGTTTGATTAATAGACCACCACAAGGAGGAGACTTTGGTAGAGGGAGATTTGTACCCAGAGGTAGAGGCCGAGGAAGAGAAACTCGGTGTTACGTATGTGGAGAATTAGGACACAGATCATGGGATTGACCTCATAATAAAACAATAAATTAGTGGAATGTGAATATAGCTGAGTCAAAGGAAGAAAACCCTTAGGTCGTGGGGAAATAATATCCACCTGAAGTAGGAGAGTCCTTATTATTAAAAAGAGTATTGCTTAAGGCAGAGAAGGAAGCAAATGAGCCAACTCAAAGGAAGATCCTATTCAGGACTGTATGCAAGTCTAAATAAAAATGATGCAAGGTTTTGATTGATAGTGGAAGTACTGATAATCTTGTTTCCATAGAGATGGTTGAGAAATTGGAATTGATTGAGATGGTATACCCTACTCCCTATAGAGTATACTGGTTATAAAAAGGACATCAACTCTTAGTGACAGAACAATGCAGAGTAGAGATACAGATTGGTACATTCAAAAATGTCATATTGTGTGATGTGATGCCAATGGACGTGTGCCATAGATTGTCAGGAAGAACCTAGCAGTTTGATAGGAAAGCCATTCATGATGGCAAAGGAATACCTATACCTTAGAGAAGGATGGGAAGAAGCACAAATTGCTGCCTTTGAAGGATGAAGTGGATGAAGGAGTAGATGGAAATAATGTTACACTGATTAGTGGAAAAGAATTGTTGCAATAAGTCAAGAATGAGAAAGAAATACATTTTTTTGTTATGGGTAAACCCAAGGTAATTTTGACTTCTACCAATTTAGACAATCTGCCTGTGGAAATTAAAAATATGCTAGATGATTATGCTGACATAATTGTTGATGGATTACCAAGTGCATTGCCACCAATCAAAAGTGTCAGCCATCACATAGATTTAATACTTGGTGCAAGTTTACCAAACAAAGCAGCTTATAGATTGATTCCTCAGGAGAATGAGGAAGTCAAAAGATAGGTACAAGAGTTGTTGGATAAAGGACCGGTAAGGGAAAGCCTAGGTCTATGTGCAGTACCAGTTGTGCTCAACCCGAAGAAAGGCAGTGAATGACACATATATACTGACTCCAGAGAAATAAACAAGGTCATTATTAGGTATATATTTCCCTTGCCACGTATGGATGATTTGATGGATTGTTTGAGTGGGTCAAAGTATTTTTCTAAAATAGATCTGAAGAGTGGATACCATCAAATAAGGATTAGAGAGGGGGATGAATGGAAGAATGCATTCAAGACCAACAATGGACTGTATGAATGGTTAGTGATGCCTTTTGGATCACTAATTCACCAAGTACATTTATGAGACTGATGAATGAGGTCTTAAAATAATATGCTGGAAAATTTGTGATAGTCTCTCTTGATGACATTCTTATTTTTAGTCGGAATAAGGAAGAGCATTTGGAGCATATTAAACTAGTTTTAAATAATTTGCAAAAGGAGAGACTGCTGATAAATTTGAAGAAGTGTAGTTTTATGAAGAAGGAGCTCATTTACCTGGGATTTGTAGTCTCAAAAGAAGGTTTGAAGATGGACCTAGGAAAGATCCAAGCAATTATGAATTGGCCAACTCCAAGAATCATATTTGAGGTAACAAGTTTTCATGGTCTTGTGAGTTTTTATAGAAAATTTATAAGAAGTTTTAGTCAGATCTGTGCACCGATAGTTGAAACAATAAAGGAGAGCAACCAATAATTTAAGTGGACAGAAGCAGCAGATCGAAACTTCAAGTTGTTGAAAAAGAAGATCATTGAAAGACCTGTTTTGGCCTTGCCAAATTTTGATAAAATTTTCCAAGTTGTGACTGATGCTAGTGGAATAGCAATTGGAGTTGGCTTGAGTCAGGGACAGAGACCGATAGCTTATTTCAGTGAAAAGTTGAATGAGGCCAAATGGAAGTACTCATCCTATGGTAAAGAATTATATGCTATTGTGCAGGCTTTAAAGAAATGGAGGTATTACTTGTTGCCCAAAGAATCTGTGTTGTATTATGATAATCATGCACTACAATTCATAAATAATCAACCAAAGTTGAGCCAAAAGCATGCTAAGTAGGTGGATTTTTTGCAGAGTTTCACCTTTGTAATCAAGCACACAAGCGATAAGTGAAATAAATTTGCTGATGCTTTGAGCCGAGTAAATCTGGTTGTGCAGGAACTGAAGTTTGGCATCTTGGGGTTTGAAGAGATGATCGATATATACAAGGAAGACACTGATTTTAAAGAAATATATGTAGCTATTAAAAATGTTGTAATTCATAATAGATGCCGGTGGTTAGACTACCTAATTCAAGGAGGGTTATTATTCAAGAACAATAAATTGTGTATTCCCAAATGCTCCATGAGGGAAAATCTGATTAAAGAAAAACACAGTGGAGGACTTTTTGGACACTTTGGGTAGGATAAAACATTTTCTCAAGTGAGTGCTTTTTATTATTGGCCAAAAATGAAAACTGATATAAAAAGGTTTGTTGATAAATCCAGGCTTTGTCAACATGCCAAGGGAAGGAGCCAAACTCTAGATTTTATCAGCCATTGCCAATACTGAATAGGCCTTGGGATGCAATCAACATGGATTTTGTTTTGGGTTTGCCAAAAAATCAAAGAGGTTATGATTATATCTATGTTGTTGTAGATAGGTTTTCAAAAATGGATCATTTCATTTCTTGTAGGAAAACTAGCGATGCAACTCACATTGCCAATTTTTTATTATTATAAAAAATTGTAAGATTACATGGGCTGCCTGTGAGTATTGTTTTAGACAGGGATACAAAGTTCGTGGGACATTTTTGGAGGAATCTATGGAGGAATATAGGTACAAACCTCAGTTTTAGCTCAACCTATTATCCTCAAACGGATGAGAAAACTAAAATGGTGAATAGGAGCTTGGGAAATATATAAGAGGCTCAGTTTACAAACATCCAAAACAGTGGGATTTGTCGCTTGCTCAAGCTGAATTTGCTTACAATGATACTCCTAACCAGAGTACCAGAATGAGTCCATTTCAATTTTTTTTTGGAATGCATCCTAGGTGAGTGTATGAGATTAGAGACTTGGGAAAGTAGGAGACAAGGAGTGCAAAGGTTCAAGAATTTGCAGAACAAATGCATAAATTGCAGGAAGATGTCAAGCAGAGGTTACATGAAAGCAATAGGAAGTATAAACAAAGGGATGATATGAAAAATATAGAAAAGGAATTTCAAGTGGGTAATTTAGTTATGGTTTACCTGAGGAAAGAAAGATTTCCTGTCAGAACCTATAACAAATTAAAAATGAAAAATATAGAATCATGTAGAATTTTGAGGAAATTTTCCACCAATGCTTATGAGATTGAGCTACCGGAAGGAGTTGGAATATCACCTATCTTTAATGTTGCAGATTTGTACCTATACAAGGAAATAGAGGCAAAATCACAATATAAAATTGTAGATGAGGAGGTACAAAACCTGAATTGGGAGGAAAAAATGCCAAAGACAACAAAGAAAGAAGTGGAAGCCATCCTATAGAAATGAGTAACAAAGAAGACTAGGGGCCAAACCTATTATCAATATCTAGTCAAATGGAAGGGACAACCAATTGAAGATGCTAGTTGGATGACAACAGAGTTAAAAAAATATGAAGTAAATCTTGAAGATTTGATGGATCATTCTTTTCTTCCCCAGGAGTCTGATGCAGGAGCATCAAATGAGATCAATTCTATTGACCTGATTGGTCAACCATCATTTAGTAAAGAGGGTTGGACCTCTTGAATTTATTTTAAATGGTTATTTATTGTAAAAGTAAATAGAGTGCGAGATTAGAAGGGAAAATATTAGGTTTGTTAGCTTAACTATGTGTTAGACCTATAAAATAGGGATTGGGTTGTTTGAGAGATTTGAATAGGATAGAAGCATTAAAACAAGATAAAAAGAAAACACATTTTTTTTTTTTTTAGAGAGGAGAGGAATGGAATGATGATCGAGCGATCAAGGGCCTAAAAAAAAAAAACTCTTTTTATTTTGTTATTTTTGGGAAATAAAAGAAAAGATGGTTTTGCAGATGCTATTGTTGTCTATATTGGATTTGTTTTTTTGTCCTTCCTAAACTGGTGAAGGTTGTGCACACTGAAATAGCGAAATTATGAGTTAAAGAACTATGTTTTTATTGGTTGTGTTTATGCTTTGCGTATTTCACATAGTCACAGTTCTTAACAAGGAAATTGTATGGATGCCATTGGAATAAATAGATCCCTTAAGAATTCATCAATGAGCTTGTAGATCGTGCTTCAGAACCTTAGAAATTGACAATGATTCAGGGAAATTCTAAAAAAATCGAGATTTTGATCAAAACGTTGCATTTTCCTTCTTGGCGCTACGCATACACATGAGGTGTTGTGTTTTTATTTGTGCTTTGAATCCGCCCTTAACAACCTGCAAGTCGATCGATCCAAGCTCTAGTAAGTTCAAATCAGTGGATGAAGGTAAGGAGTAAGGTTTTGAAGGTTACATATTGCGATTTTGTATCCATTTCATCTTTGGCAAATAGATCTATGCAAGAAAACATAGGTTTGCAGAAAACAGAGCAATCATCAATCTGAGTTTGTTTCTTAGTGTGGTAGTTTTAAAGTGAAAGACTTTTATATAAACAGGAAGGCTATGTATGCAAGGAGGCTCATTGTGTAGAGTAATTATTTTTTTGTGAAACGAGGTTTACAGACAACAATAATGATCTGAAATTGACCAATCCATGCATCACAAGCTAGTGGAACTAACAGATTACCAACAAAATTTGTGCTTAATAGCCCATGAAAAATCAAAGTTTTCTACTATCAAATGCACAATCACAAAAAAGATTTCATGGAGGCTTTAGAATTTGATCTGCTTATGAGAGCTAAATTCAAGCATTTATTTTTGGTCAAACCAACTTTCTAGAAATATATTGAGGTAGATGAAACTTATAGAAATCTGGCTAAAATGTCCATTCTAGATGAAGATAGATGGGAAAAGCTGTGTGAACTCTTGGAGTAAAAAGAAATTTTATCTTTAGTAACAGAGCAACACTTTTCCAGGCTTAGTCATCAACAACAACCCTCTAAGATAGTGCCAACAGATTAAGTAGTTTAAATGTCCTATATTTTTGTTCTATTTATGTAATAGAGTTTTGAGATATTTGTAATAAACCTTGATTTTTTCAATCAAGATATTTTGCTTTAGAATTTCTATAATTACTTCAGAATTTGAAGTAATAAGGGTTGGAAATTGGATAAAGAAATCATGTTATTAATATAAAGTTGTTCACTGCGCTGAAAGTGATCATTTATTTAATACATAAATCTGTTCCAAGATTCTTATGTCTGGTGAACTGGTGATATTTTTTTTGTAGACTTGTTCTATCTCTGTTTTCCATATTTTATTATGATTTATATTGTTTAAATAAAATGAAAGACTAAATTTGTTTAATTACACTCTGCCTTGGCTTATAAGCAATATCTGTGTTTTCAAACTGAAATTAAATATAGAATTCCTAACTGCTCTATGTTTAATTGAACCTTAATATTTTCCTCTCTATCACTCCATCAATCTACGAAGATCCAATACCTTGCCTACCTTGCCCTGTTACATCTGTTATGCTATTTCTGCATCTAATCACCCTAAGGCCTTTGATTCCATTTTCTCAATGGCCTTTCTCTGCAATTTCAACCAAACAATTCAAAAAACCAAACTTTGAACCTTACATGTAGCCTAAAATCCTAAAGCAACAAAGCTAAATATGACACAGAGATCCCTCTCTGAGTTTAGAAGGGCTAGCTTCTAAACTTAAAGGAGGTTTTGTGGTTACCTTTGCAATTCTTTTATAGCTTGGGAAATTACAGAGTGATAACAAAATCATCGCAACTATCATGCACTGATCAGGTACTCATTACGAGAATTTTGAGATCTAAAATGGGACTCCTAAGGAAATTTTAAAATAATAGTGGAAATAATCAAATAAGATTATATTACATCATCAAATTTTAGAGGGAAAAGAGAAAAACCTATTTTTTCAACTCATATTTTCAACTTATCTCCCTATGGGTTTACTCAAATTTCGAGCACAAACACTTGTTGGATGCAAAATTTCATTCCTCATCCAAGGAGTACCCATGTTTTATATTTTTGATGGACACTACTACATGAAAAATGAGAAGTACGTGAAAAGCGTGATTGCAATCATGTTTTTATATGTCTTTCTCTTTTTTCGTGTAGTAGGGTTTATCAAAAGTATGCAATATGGGTACTCGGATGAGGAATTAATTTTTTTTATCTAATGAGTACTGTCGCTTGAAATTTGAGTAAAATATTAGGGAGATATGTTGAAAATACGAGTTGAAAAAGCAGTTTTATTATTTTATTATTTTTTTACTCCAAAAATGATGAATCATCCCCCATGGTTGACATTATCATCTTGAATCCTATTGGTTCTTATAAAGTTTATTTTGGTTGTACATTTTTCTTAGGAGGCCCATTTTAGACCTCAAAATTCCCCTAATGTGTGTTTAATTCATTTCATTTGTCGTTTAATAGCTTGTGTTCAACTCACTTATCCCATTGGTCAACCACAAGCACACCCAACACTTGGTTCCTATCCGGTCAACCATCTGTTGGACAAAACTGCACAAACCTGGAGGATAGTCTGTCTTCCCCTCAGGAATTGTGTAGAGCAGGCCAACCAACCTTTCTCTGGAAATTGCGCATAGTAGGCCAACTACACAACTCTCCAGAAATGTACAGTTCCAGCCAGCTGACATTACTCTCTATAATTGTGCAGAGCAGGCCAGGGCAATTGCACTATGCTATAGAAATGCGTAGAATCGATCCAATTGCATTTCTCTCCAGAAATGAGCAGAGTAGCCCAGGCTAGCTGCACTGTTAATCAGAAATACACAAAATTGTCAAGCTGCACT